>CM029767.1:13102796-13133648 GCA_017562165.1 Ectropis grisescens | reverse complement strand
ATCTGCACAAGAAGTGCAGATAGATACCTTATTTTTTTTTATTGGAATCATGATTCCTTTCTTCTCCGTCCACGCAATTTTCGTAAAAAAGGGTAGCATTTTTTTCATCACGTATTAATATTTATACTATGTATATATAACAGCAACACAACCATCACGACCAACACAAAACTTACGGACAACAAATAGCGAGCGGAGTTTTTTCCTTGGGACCTACTTGTTTTTTCTGTTAAAGCTGAAAATTGTGGTTCCTTTTATGTAGACTCATTTATTGTCCGGAATTTTTGGAATATCCCGAATTCCAGCTCTTTGTCCGGAAACTCGGATAAATAATTATTTCGAAATATTGAAATATAAGGTACGCTTGTCTGAATATACTTACAAATATGTATAAATTATTGTTGTACATCAAACCATAACAATGATTCGAGGAAATTGGATTGTGTAACATAAATTGGACAAGCTTACCGAAATTACATACTAGTTGCATTAAACCCGTTATATATTACAGGGCGGGCTAAATATCAGTTGGAGGCTTTTGATTCAGTTTACAGACTTGTCAAAACCATAAGCAAAGAGTGTCTTGAACGGAAAAGAGCCGCAAAGTTTGGTTTTATCGGACACATTCCCAAAAGTTGTAAAATTATTTATCTTCTTGTCCTGTAATTTCATAGGAAACCGAATAGGACGAATAGGAAACCTTAGGAAGGTATTTCAAACCGAATCACATTACCGTATTTTTGATTAAATGGCAACGTTTGCAAATTCCTGCTTGGCTGGCATAGGCTGCTTCCAAATAAATCGTAATTAATTGTTTTATGTAGTACCTAACGGTAGTAATGTTTGTATAGTACAATGAATTATTCGTGATTAAGCCCCATAGGTACTATATATACATATGTGTTCAAATCGCGAAAATTCAAAAACAATATTTAAATTTTTGCTTGATTTTCCAAATAATGTCACAAATATAATATAAGTAACTAAAATATTTCTCCATGCACACAGACACAGTCTGGAGGAACACATAGGCTACTTGTTATCCCGAATAAACTATTTTTAATAAAAAATTAAACCGACTTCAACACCACAAATAGGCACTCCAGCCAGTCTAGTTAAAAAGCTAGTAGATATACTATGTACGAGGCAGTAAGTAGGCATAGGTAAGTAGTATCTATCTCCTACGTGTTAGATTTGGCTGGCACCGACTTCATATAGCTGACTGAGTAGCGGTCATAACAATTACCTGAATTAAATTATTTTTCGCTTTTGAGTGCCTATTTGTGGTGTTGAAGTCGGTTTAATTTTTTGTTAAAAATAGTTTATTTTACCCTTTTTAGTGCTAATCAGGTTTTCATTAATGCATTTACACGATTTCGTGCTGACAAGGTCGAATTTCATAACTTTGTGAAATCGACAAATATGTTATCCAGACAAAATGTAGTTTTATGTTCATACTAGATGCCGCCCCGGCTTTGCCCGTGGTACATATATAGCACTCAGCGGGATCCCGTACATATCCAATGTGAAAGAATGACTGAAATCGGTTCAGTCATTCTTAGTCCACTGCTGGACATAGACCTCTCCCACGGTTGAAGGATCTCAAAACATGAATTAACCCCAAACACTGGGTAGTTCCTGTAAGCCGTTAAGAAGTTATCTTGGCTGTCCTTTGTCTTCATCATCAGACCACTAATGACAGTCACAACCCATCTATGTAAAAAGTTCTCATCAATACAAATTCATCGAGCCCAAACACAAGGTAACTACTATGTACCGTCGAGGAGTTACCTCGACCGTCTTCCCGCTCCCTCATCAGATCGACTCCAGACCATCTTTCAATCATACTGCTTTAAAATGCTCCAGCAAAAACTTAACTAACGCACTAGTCATCTTTACAATTTTCGAAAGTTAACCTCGATTTCTCTGGGATGCCATCATCAGATCCTGGTTTCCTTATCATGGTACCACCCTGGGAATATCTTCTTTACAACAAAAAAAGAATCATCAAAATCGGTTCATAAACGACGAAGTTATCCGCGAACACACATAAAAAAAAACATATATACGGTCGAATTGAGAAACCTCCTTTTTAGAAGTCGGTTAAAAAATAACGGGAATGGGAACTATGCTAGTAAAACTGCGGAGCGCAGCTGGTCACCTATAAATGTGAAAGTTTGGCTGTTTATTGCTCAATCACGTCGGAACGCACGAACGGATCAGGTTGAAATTTTATAACACATATAGTTTATAGTGTGGAACGAAAAATACGGGAACAGGAACTATGCGATAAAAATATAAGATACTGTGTATATTATATGGTAGATATACGGTATGTTGTATACTGTATGTATTATATAGTATAATAAAGTCTACTTACTTAGTTTCTACCGCGGGTCTGGAAGATAGTGCATTCCATTCCTACAGATACAGATGTCCACAGATACTGAATATCCACAGGGTTAAGTATGTGGGACATGACACTAGAGTGCAAAGAAAACGTCATGGGATGCTTCATCTAAAAATCACTTTTTCATTTTAGAGTCACAAAAATGATCTGATTCCTCTCCAACGCTTATTATGTTAATGGTTAGAAAGGTAATTTTACCGGTATATTAACTGGAAGGGAAAAAATACTCTCTCGGAAGACTTATTGTTAAAAGGTTCTTTCTAAAAAGTTGAATGTGCGGTACATATATATATATATATCTACCGCACATTGTGCTGTGACACACCAGACAGTATTTTGTAAATATATACATATATATAGCAAAGCCTTTATTGTACTTAATTAAATAACAATTAAACTACAATCCACGCTTAATTAATTACATTACATAAAGCATATTTACGTAAATTTACTACCTCTATAGACCTATGAAAATCTTGAGATGTTCAAGCCTGCATAATCGGACCATGCATCGTGCCCAGTGTGCTAGCATTCTTTTATGTAGTTTTATTGATGCTATAGAACCAAGATGTGACATTTGAACTAACCTAGTTAGAAATAATCCCCTATTTACGTAAGTAACCCAATAACCAGAATTACAACGTTCCAGAACATGGTTCAAATGGCTGACCGCGGTCTGAATCCCAACCGCCAAGACAGTCTGTTATGCGCGGACTCTAATTGTAATCAATTAGAGTATTTCAATTCTGGAGGTACAAGACCAATCCCCTGCTTTACCTTTAAAAATCAAATCCACTACGGCAAAATATTCGTACAAATCAATATGTAAATAACTTTAATTTAAAAACCCGACTGCAAAAATCAACAGGTAATAACATTTTATAAGTACTATTTAAGGACACTTGGGTGATTGAGAAGAATCTAACGGTATCATAATTGTTAAAATCCAACCAGAAAAATACGTGAAAATAAAGAAATGTACAAAATACAAGAATAGCGCGACAGACAAAACCCTTCTTTCAGACGGGTAAAAAAGCTTGGTACTTTAATTCATAACTTTTTTTTTTTATTCGGATGGAGCGAGGTTTTTGGTATAGTATAAAATAATTCTCAATACAAATATATATGGATTATAAACATAAAAATGAGTATAATGCGATTATGTAATTATTTTTTTACTAAATAGTGGTTTGTGCAAATTTAGTTCAGCCACCTCTTACCTAAACTGCAATATTATCACACAAAAATTCAACGTACAAATTGTCGTATTTATGATATTTTTAAAGCAAATAAATGTCACAAATTAACGGTTTTATTGTTATAATCATTTTATTTCTCACATCCATTTCTTGATTCACGTAAATATCTGCTGAAAGTTTAAAGACACAATATTGAGGTTAAGTAATAAGGATATCAGGCTTGCATTAATATAAATCATATTGATAACTTCTTTAAATAATTATTTAATAAATGTCTTCTTGCAGCTACCATGATCAAAACAAAAAGAACACGTAAATGATATACATATAGACTTCTTAAAAAAAAAACTTAAAATGCTCATTACATCCATTGTCATTGCGAAGCCCTCCAGATTAGAGGTATTATTCCTGACCAGTCGCATATTGCGTCACTTCTTACTCTTGTCGTGAAGCGCATAAGAGTAAAAAGGATAGTCAACAGCGTCGAACAAGTCAGAATTGCGTTCCAAGTGACCGTGACCCTTCGTATTGTAAAAACAAAATTAAAGGGAAATGATCCGCAGCTTCATGGCCGTGTTGAAAACAAAAGAGGCGAGCGAAAGCGCTAAAATAATGAAATATTCCAAAAAGTAAATGCATACTCTTACAAATTTTGCAGTAATTTGTATGGGAAAAATATTCCGAACTATGATCGAAGTAGGTAGAGTTGTAATAATGACATAGACTTGTTTAGGATCCACAACCGTTGTTTTCTTATTTACTAAACATTGTGTAAAACGTAAAAAACTTCTTCAAACCCCAACGGTTTGCGAGCGATCTCCTCTCCACTTTTAGTTTCAAGTTTTGCGTATCAATTTTATTATTACCTACGTAGCATGTTTTAACTCGCTTTCATCTTGTGTTTGAACCACGCCTAATATCTTCAAGAAAGTCGCCTCTTGGTAAAGTTTAAATTCTTGCGAAACAATTCCGGCCTAAAAGTATGCGAGCAAAGGCTTTTAGATATATACGAGTATAACGTGGTAGAGCGCAATCTTTGTTTCTTCTTTTACGGAAGAGATAAAACATCCATATTTGACACGTATTTCTTAAAAAAAAGTTGATTCTCTATTCAATAGAACTTATATAATGTCAAAATTTATTTAAAAAATATCGTCAAGGGATATCTTTCCAAGTGTTTAATTTATTTGGATTTTTATTGACGAGAACTGAGCATTTTTTGAAAATTCACCGATACGTGAAAAATAATATATCAATGATATCATCGGCTACTCCAAAACCTCATTGGAGCAGTGCATTTAACTGCCCTACTGATATAATATTTTTTTATTACTTGTGCGAGTTTAATTTTATAGAGCCGGTTTTCTTTGGGAAAAAAATATTACCACTATGTCGCAAATAAACGCTCTACACACAAGCCCTGAAATCAGAGGAAATTACGTAAAAGTAGTGGGGAAGAGCCTTTATCGCACCATATGATTGGTGATTTATGGTGCGATGTAGGGTCCTCCCGACTATTTTTACGTAATTTCCTCTGATTTTAGGACTCGTGTGTACAGGGTTATAAGCTCAATTTTGTTCCATGAAATTCATTAGAAACGACCAAAATTTCGAACCCGATTTTACTTATCATAAAAATCTGACAGTTTATTGGCCAGCATTAGCTTTGAGTACATGTTTGAAATATGGTTGCTTAAGATTTATGTATATTCTAAAGAGGCTAAAGAGGCACAAATTCTGATAATTTCATACAGATTTTCATTATTTTTCTTATAAAAATAAGTATTACGAATTTCTAAACGAATTAACAAAAAACGGTTATGTAGTTAGTTTATACGCTGTAGAAGTGGGAGCGAGAGGTATACCAGCAAAATCTCTCTATAACCTGCTGAAAGACCTTGGCTTGTCCAGAAGTGCAGTTAAATAAATATTGGTGGATAATTCACATACAGTTAGTTCTATACTAGAACGAGTATCTAAAGCTGCACTAGTAGCCTCATATCAGATTTGGCTGGGCAGGGAGAGAAACACGAGTAGTGAAGGTGAGTGTTGATGTACGTCAGAAAGGGGTCCCTTAAACCACAATCCCGTGTCACGAGTCTCGGGATCTACTCGGGATTTGTCTTTCTGCCACACGATGGACCCGGCACCCGCACTGTCCATGTGAATCCATGGAATGCTAAGAAGATCGTCTCTACAAAATAGTTATTCTTAGTAAAAACAACTAACTGAATCCCGTAACGTTTTGGGATCGAAACAAATATACTAGTCTAAGATCAGAAACGTCTACTTCTACTGGCACGATCTATTTGCATCTGCCGGATGATCTTATTAGCAATTAACACCGTCAGACGTAAACAGACCTTCCCATACATACGTTTTGTCTCCATCCAAATTATTTTCATCTACATTTAAACATGGTACAGTATAAATAAAATAAATATATGCACCCGGCGATAAATAATGCACATCGACACCTGGGAAAGAGACAATCGGCCAACTTCGGCTCCGTAGAGCGTCATCTCTGTCGCACGAAATACAAACAGTCCGGTATCTATTAGGAGCTGTTAAAACAATTTTAACTTGCTTTTTTTAATCATTCTTTTTATTATTTGTATAAAATACACAAATTTTTCTATAAGTGATGGCTTTAGGTTCGGGTAAAATAAAATAAAAAAAAATATGTTCACATTCTGCTTACGTAAATAATTACTTTGGAAAATTACAGCTATATTGTACCAAATAAACACCATTGTTATTGTTAAAATGAGACATTGTAATAAAAATAATAATAGTTCTAATTCTCAACTACTTCCATTTCACTATCTGTCAATAATAACAATAACAATAATCTCAAAGAGGTCAATATCACTGTCACTATCAGCCGTATTTATCACTATTCTATCAGTGTAATTGTCCAAACCGTGTTGAATACTTCTATATTCATTCTCACATTTGATTGTGTGATCGCAAACCTTTCTCCACTCTTCAGGCCCGATCATGTTTACTTTTTCAGTCAATAACGTTTTTACTGTAGTTTAATTCATACCCACATATCTAGAGGCTACATAGCCTTTTAGTTGAGACCATATATTTTCAATTGGATTAAAATCCGGATGATACGGTGGTAATCGCAACACAGTGTATAATAAGTGAAAACCATAGACCATTCTTCGAACAACATTATAATCAAAATCGTCCATATCCCAACGAAATTGCTTGTTTGGCCTCCCTTTTTTTGGAATGCTAAACTTAATTTCATGTGTTTCAGTACTAACTTCGTTTAATATATTGTTTCAAGTTCATCTTGAAATTCCAGGGGCATTTGCAACTCGCGCTTGAACCTTCTTAAAATAACAACTTCCATTTTCATCTTCATTTTTTTTAATCTGTCAGCTTCGGTTACAAAATATTTATAAACATTGTAGATAACTTGGCGTGACTGACCTTGTAAAGGTTTCCCCCTCTTTTTCCTAAAGATGCGATAGTACAACTTTAAATTATTTAAATTTGGGGGTGTTAATAACTCTATATATATTTTTTTTAACTGGATGCGACCGCACTCTATCTCACTTGAACAACACATAGGTAGTTTTTAATCTAATTATTACCTAATTATATCACGGTGACAAAAACTTTCTGTCAGCTTCAGAATATGTATGTTTGTTCATTGTTTTACTAACTGTCTAACAATGTACAAATGTAACTATATATTTATTTACAAAATGTACACGAAATTAGTCTATAAGACCGGTGCCAGCAGGAATCGTGCCCAAAATGCCCCATTGCCACTAGAATATAACTTATTTCTTTGTTGACCTAAATTGTGTGTTTACTTTTGATTGTAATAATAATGGATTAATGGTAACGGTAGATATAGCAGTGCCATTGACACTGGAATTTTAAAAAGATGTGACAGACTAACATCACAAGCTAATGTGCCTCTATATTACAATGTCAAAAAAGTAAGTAATTGACTTGACTTGATCTTGAAAAAGCCATTTTCCTTTCATTTTTTAAAAAGGGATCGAAACATAAAAACTTTCTGTGTGTCAGTGTCTTTATTTTTATGAGTTTTATTTAGAGTTCTCGTCGTATTCTAAGCTCTAGGCTCACATGTCACATGTAAACATGTCGCGGCATATCAGAATAGAATTGAAATGTTTGACGTTACAACGCCAAACTAACTCCCATACTAATGTGTGTTTAAGTGAAGTTTTGCAATACGAAGTTAGAAGCTGAAGCTGATAGAGTAGTAGATAAGACAATGTTAATAAAATCAAATTTCATTGCCCTTTTTAATAGAGATATCAGTAAAAATTACATTTATTTATTTATTTAATCAATTAGAATGGTATAACGCCGATTATACTAATGATAGATCCATTCATTTTCTAACAAAATATTGTTCACATAAGTAAAATAAAAAATAAAATCAATTTATGTCAAGATACAATAATTACATTGAAAAAAATCTGATCTAAAGTGAGTTTTGAGCAGCACTGAAGCCGTAGATTCCTACTTTTTAGGGTTCCGTACCAAAATGCGGGACCCTCATCGATTCCTCATGTCTGTCTGTTTGTCTGTCCGTCCGTATGTCACAGCCGCTTTTCTCCGAAACTATAAGAGCTATATCGCTGCCTTGGAAGAATACTGTCGTAACTCAAATTGAGTGATTTTTTCAGTAGAACACTTTAAAGTTTTTTCAAATCTTAAAATGCTGTTTTTTTTTTATTTACTGGGTGAACGTTGATAAGACTTAAATAAAAATACGAGAAATATATTGCAGTTTATGTTTATTGAATGATTTTAAGAAAATAATACTTATTTAGGACTAAAAATTGAAAATGACTACTAGGTCTCAGACTTAAAACAAAATAACACAGACAAACTTATGATGATTACTGGCTCATTACAAAAAATACTAGAAAAAAATAAGGTTTATTTCAATAACAGAGTTGTTTTTCGAAATAATACAAAATGTTCATTATATTTTTCTCAATGACACTGATACATTTTGAGTTATGACATTTTAGCATTATTTATTTTAAATCAATAGTGTTACAAAACCCATTCGGTCGTTGTTTTACAAAAATACTTGCTGTATGTAATATATTATATAGACACATAAAGTTTTAACTGGTCTTACAGCAAGTAGTGAACATACTAAAATTAGAAAAAAATAGTAATTTTAACATCTTTAAAAATAGCTAACGCTTATTAAGTCATTGCTGTAGCGTAGAATCTTAAAAATTCAGAAAACAAAGCATAAAAATTCAAAAAGGTAAAAAATGAACCATATAAATTTGTAAGCTTAAAGTTACAAAAATTTTGTAAATTCTAAACACAAAACAGAGTTTGTATCAGTCTCAATTTTTAATAGTAATTTAACAAAGTTATTTAAATACCTGACTTTGATACTTAAGATAATAATAATCAGTCCGCTTTTGAATATAGATACGCAAAACAGAACTTTTAACGTGTCATATTATTATGACTACCTATCAATGTAAGTATATAAAATATTAATATCAATTATTATAATCTTTTCCCCAGATAACGATAACGCCCTTGTAAAACCCCTAAAGGTTGTCATAGAATAAGTAATGAGTAATATTTTGGAATTGTATTATTTTGTAGTATAGGTACCTAATAATCCTCATTTCTTCTTTTCACACACTTCCATTTTATTTTTGTATGCTTGTGTCAAAACTGTATTATTCTTTTGTGTTTCTTGTTCTTATCATATCAACAATAACTTTATTAAAAATGTTCCTTTTCATAATTATAATGTTTTGTAGTAGAATGCGTAATTTTGAGTAACGTCTTGATCAACTTAAATTTTTTTTTATATCGGTATGTTTTAATGATTGCTTATATGCAATTTTTTGAAAAAATCTTGCCTATAGCCGTCTATGTAAATCGGCTACAGTCTTGCCGCCTTCAATGTATTGGTGTGGTGTTGGTGTAATCGCTTGGTGTTTGTTCTTCAGTAATAACTATCAACTTTTGAGATAGAAACCAAGTGTTTTTATGCTAACTTTTACCAAAAGATCAAGATGAGCATTGTTCTCTTGTTTGCCACGACGATCTTGCTCTAACATAGCCATGTTTGATATTTTATCAATTACAGTCTCAATGAGCCTGTTGTTAATATCAAGGTGGCTATGAAATAAGTTTAACGAACTCTTAAGTTTATTATCAGCTATTGAAAGAGAAAAAGCTAAATTGTTATGTACTTTGTACGAGTATCTTGGTTTAAGTATGGAAATATATCGCATAATATTATATTCTCACTGCCGTTCCAAGTCCATACCCCAGTAGTATCGCAACATCATTGATATTTGTAATTCTGTAATGTTCTCCTTACACTTAAATCTGCATTTATCTGCGCATGGAGTTTTCAGTTGTTTGTTGGGAATTACTTTAATTTGTTAATCACGTACGATTTGCCATGATTTCTTAAAATGTTAGCTCTTGCAGATATCCAGTTCTTAGGGGTTGCCTTGCGCTTACGTCCAATTCTTTTCGCAGACTCTGTATTTTTTTTTTGTATCTGGTCCTTTATCTTGTTCTACATCTTGTTCTGTAACTTCTTTTACAATTTGTTCTCTATCTGGTTTTATTTCCATTACTGTATTTTTTAAATGAAAGCTTCTTTTGGCGCGGCACAGACAATTTTTTTGTGGGCTGTGAATTGAATTCTAGCGTCACGCTCGGAAATGATAAGTAAGCTTCGGGTAAACTCGGGGCCATGGGCATTAGCCATCTAGAAATACAGAAATGCGTCAGCATTTGCCATTGGGCATACAGACGTATTTCTAGATGGCTATGCTCATAGCCACGCTCTCCAGTTTCACGTTCCGGTTACCGTAGTTTCCAACATGAGCTATCAAATTCTGAGCTCATAAGTTTTCACTTCTATAATAATATATTTCACTAAGATTATGAACTGTTAGCAGAGGCCGAGGAAGAGCTCGAACTAGGTGAACTACTCGGTGGTTTATACGAAGTTTATGATTTGGGCTTGTTGAATAATCATTATTTTTTTAGAATTAGGTGTTCTAATTTCACTGGGATTTTTATTTGCTACTGAAGTCATAAGGTCGATGTTTTCAGCAAAATTATTTTTATAAAATTGCTTTGCACGTTTCTTGTTAGTTAAGTCACTATGATTAAAATCGAAATTATAATCATCAGTATTAACGTAATTCGGGTCCTTAACTAACAGCGTTAATGAACTGAATGTCTGAACAACAATCATGTATTTGCTGGCTAAGCGGATCTTCTGCATCTAGAAACCTGTTGTTCAGGCGGTAATGGAGATAGTATCACGCGTGCCATTTGACTCATTATGTTTTCTGCTTGATTTTCTTCTAACATAAACAATACATGGAAGAATATCGAATAAATCATAAATATTCTCGATTTTTATTTCCAATTTAACAATACTACATTATTATAAAATAAAAAATCCAACTACCTACACTTCATATAAAAGTACGTTTCACTTCTTTTATTCCCTTGATACTCAACGGGGCTTTGATGTTCTGGAAAATCTGTAGTGTCCATCGGTTTGCCACTAAAATGACCAGCCTCTACCAAAACTAATGCAGTTTTGGTAGAGACCTAAAATACCTACCTAGAATGTACTTGTAGCTAATTAGTAACTAGCTACCTCGATTACTTATAAAAGTTAATTGTTAAAAAGAATACTAGGTACCTATTACTAAGATATTAGGTTCTGTAAGTTCATTACGATTCGTTAGATAGGTATCTGACATTTAAAAAAAAATGCGGTTTAGAGATGTTTTTATCTAAAATACTGTGACAAGTACGACAATACAACAACTTTTTGATCAGATAAAGTCTTAATACAAAATATACAATGACGGTCACGAAATAATTCTATCTAGAAAAACGTTTTAATTTTAATTGTAAAAATACTATCGACCATAATTTTTGTTATAAACAGTATTATTAAATTTTAATGCAATTAAGTTATACTTACTTTTTATAGAACAATGTAGTAATACCAAATTATACTTTGTTTATGAGAACTGTGTAAAAGTTTTTGTAGATTATTTTAAACAATAGTGTTACATCTCGAAATAATGCAGTGTCCTCGATAAATACGCACTCAAAATCGGTTTTATTTTGTAATATGACCATGTTCCAAGAAAACAACTGAGTGTTCACTTCTAAAGCCCGGTTGCAAATGGCGATACAACGCTATCTATGAAAACTTGCGGCCAAATTTGACCAAAAGGAAACAGTCTTATGGTGCCGCCACGCCTGTAATTGTTGTTATAGAAATACGATTTTTACTGAGTATATAAAACAGATCATTTTACGTTAAATGGTGTTGAAAACTAAATTTTGAAGTATTTGGTAATAATACGCTATTCTTCCAAAGCAGCGATATATACTATTGAGACTTGGTAAGTAGATGTAATCTGTAAATCGCATTAAGATTTTGATACAAAAAATAGAAAAAAAAACAAAAAAAATTAGGGGTGTTATACTTAGAACTGAAACTCAATTTTTTTTATCAAAACCCTACGTGTGCGTTATCTATGGATAGGTCATCAAAAATGATATTGAGGTTCCAAACATATTTTTTTAAACTGAATAGTTTGCGCGAGGTAACTCTTCCAAAGTGGTAAAAAGTGTGTACCCCTGTAATTTCTAAAATAAGAGAATTACAAAAATAAAAAAAAAAGTGTATGATGTACATTACCATGTAAACTATCAACGAAAATTGGTTTGAATGAGATTTATTAAAAGCCGGGTCACACAGAGGCGGGAGCCGCGAGAAAGCGATCGCGATCCGGGACGGGAATTTTTGTAATATTCGAATTTGTATGCAACCTGACACATAGCAAGCGGGAGCGATCCGGCGCGATGCGATTTCCCGCGCGACAAGATCGTGACGACAAACAAGAGATCGCTTCGCCATGCTTCGCGGGAAGGACGCGCGACGGACGGACCGCGCGGGCGCTGTATTCTACGGTAGTCAGTACAAGCTGTCACACAGGACAGAGCGTTCGCGTAGCGATCGCGATCCGATCTCACGAGTTCTATTTTTTTACAACGTAAGGTCGTGAGCAATTTGATCGCTTTTGGTGTCACACCGGCTGTGTTCTCGCCATCTGCCCGCCGCGGGCTGCGGACATGATACGGACCGCTATCGCTTTGCACTCGATCGCTATCGGATCGCTTTCTCGCGGCTCCCGCCTCTGTGTGGCCCGGCTTTAAGTAGTTTTATTTTAATCAGTCATAAATTGACTATTGCTAAACACTGATTTAAGTAACAATGAACTACAAGAACTTTTATATTATGTTACTTGCTGCTACGGAAGCCTTCATAGGCGAGTCCGACTCGCACTTGACCACTCTTATTTATAGTAGAGAGAGTTGAAAATCGACGAGTAGGACATGTGCCTGATGATAGGCAATATGCGTGCCTATATCAGCACAGTGTCACGCAACTAATAGAACACGAAGATTCAAAGCTGGCACTGCACTATGCTCGTTACCTACTAACCTAAAGTTACACTAATCTTACGTATGTGTATACTTTCTAACTACCCATAATTACCAACTATAATTGCCACAACAGTTATTATACGAGTCACGAAAAACTAAAAATTTAACAATTCTTTGTATATAATATGTGACTAAACGCTTTCTATTATTGTAGTCAACTTTTTTATGTTCTTTAGTACTTCATAACAAAAGAAGTCAGTATAATTAAACCTTATAAATGAAGACAAAAGTAGACTTCAATGGCGTGAAAATTTAACTGTTATTCTGACGCTATTAATAGTACCTTGAATGGCTTTGGTATATACCTGATCCATTGTTGATCGCATATGTGGCATTGTACACACGACACCGAATTTACGGTTGGAAGATAATTCAAGTCTGCGTTGACTTTTACAACTACTGGCGGTTGAAGTTTGTAGGTTTACCTCAGTTCAGTGGTCAGTCCGTCGCCGCGAACGTTATCCCTATTATATTATTAACAGGAAAAAATAACTGTATGGTTAAAATCATTTTAAACTCGTTGTTTTAGCTGCTGCGATAGCTCTGCGAAGTTTTGTTGTTAATGCTGACTTTGACCCACACTCACCATCTAAGTATTAAAAACTAAAGAAAATTTGCGGTGGTTAACGCTTGTGTACAAAATTTCTTCATGATATGTGTTTGTGTTTTCATTTAAATGAGTGAGCTATAAACATGTTACGCAATGAATAAAATACAGGTACGTGGTATTTTATATTAGATTTTGCAATGTGAGGCACATTGGCATCTAGGTTGGTAGATTAATTGATACCAACTAATTATTGTTTCTACGCGACATATTAGGATTGAGCAACAGGATAAAAAAGTTTCTCAGTTAAATAACAATATAAATGTCACAAAATGTACAATGGTATTAGCAGGAAAGTGAACTAAGTCAGAAAATATGTATGTGTTAAGGTTCTTGGGACTAAATTAGTTGAATTGTCAATTACATCATTCGTTTGCTGAAACTTTCGGATTTCTAGAATAAATTAGCGTTATTCGAATTGGTTCTGTTTAAATTGTGGTTCATAATCACAATGAGAAAATTGAGCCGCTTTCAGTTTTCATTTGTCTTTTTTTACGATATTTTATGTACATATATTTAAGCACATAAAGGAACATGTTAAGTGTCTTACAATTCTATGTGTTTGTTTAGAGAAACTATAGGGTATAACTATAAATTATCTCATGAATCTGGGTGATGAGCGGAGTGCTAGATAGATATAATAGACACATTAACTCTTTGTCATTGCACTTAATTTAAAATGAACAAAAGTCACTTAAAAACAAACAAAATAAACTAGCAATTGGCGACTTTATCACTAAAAGCAATCTCTTCCAGACAACCATAAGATGTAATGAGAGATTTGAGAATATAGAAGAAGGGAAGTACAAAAAAGGAGTGTTTGAGTGCACATGATTTGAACTGTTCAAGTTCCAATAGGCATGTCGACTCATTTTTTGATTTATTGTGCCATCAAAAGGCTACTCAATAACTAAAACATAGGTGACTGAAGGACATAGTAAAACATAGGTTACTGAGAGAGTTTACATAAGCAAAACTAAATTTAAACTTATCACTTATTTTACTTTACTTCAAGGATAGAAGTCATATTTAAAATAATATTTCGTAAGTGTTTTGGTACTTTTTGCTGTGATTTCTTTTTAATTACTTTCGAAATGAATAATTTGGGACATCAAATACATTTTATTACAACAATATGTGATTTTAAGTTCACGTAAACGTAAATTATTTCGTCTAACGCAGATCAAATAGAAAAATTTCCACGAATAGATTTCGTAGAATACCTATTCGTAACTTTCTACTCAGCTGCAAAAGGTAAGTAAACTCTGCTAAAAGCGAATTCAACCTCTGAAATGCTTTTGCGAATACATTTTCTGAAAAAGAAAACTTTGAATTAACTAGGAAATTTTCGTCGTTTCAGATATCGGACGTAGAACAAATATAGTGGAAAGTGTTGTTTTCGGAGTTTAGTGCAGTATGATGAAGTGTGAAGGTTCTCTCTATAAGAGGGTGGATAAGAAACGTTTAAATTAAAAGGTAATTAACGTAGCTATTAAGAATTTTAGTCAATCATACATATTCTCGTTTAGAGAGAAAACGCTCGCTTTCCTAGGCCCTAAGAAGTAGGTACATGGGAACACATCGTCGTTTTTAATAGTTTTTAAACACTAGTAGCATTCAGGAATATCACTCGCGTAGTTAGGAATAGTTTAGGCTTAGTTAGTTGGTAGTGTAGGACATAAATTATTCTATAAGTTATATGCCAGACTATTTACATATTTTAAGTACCAAACTTCATTTGATTTTGTCTGTTATTTTTACTTGAAAGAGTAATAGACACCATACGCATATAAAAACTTTCGCATTTATAATATTAAAACGTTATTATTTAAGTATTAAGACGTTATTATTATGGTATTATATTAATATTATAATATTAATATCATGGTGATGATGTCTCCAGGTACGTTCGTGACGCCAAACTTAATTACAACGGTGGATAATAATGTTTTGCGCTTATGTAACAAAACATCAAGAATTGTTAAATAATTCTGGTGAATGGTGTTAGCTTACGTAGTTTAGTTTGAAGCCTGCACACAAGTATGAAAAACTGCGTCAGCTATGCGAGCTAAAGTAAATTAATGTAGCTTAGCTTAGCTCGTGGTCTGCAAACCCGCTTTATAAGCGAACACGTCGATTTTCGAGTTAAGACATGACCTAGCCTAAGCCACACACCGAAGAGGTGTAAGACGAGATCGTATACTCCAGCCGCGACGCCACCTCAAACCCTATTCAAGAGGGGATTAGGCTTCTAAGCACTAGGTGCATTTGTTGACAGGGTCGGTCTGTTTTGTCCTTAATACTGGACAGCTACCGCTTACATTAGCAATACGTTTTATGTGTGGGCTGTATCAATAACGTGATCACGCTGTGATCACGTGTTTCTTAGGATGATTTGATAAGCCGAAAAACTACAATACACAATATCCTCATAAATTACCTAATTGGCTCTGCGTGATACAAGACAAGTATTTAAGTATTATTATACATTGTTTAAAATATTTGACTTGCGAAATTAATTACATTTGATTTAACAGTAAAAATTAACAAATCAAACCTATAATTCATATCAGGAAATTGACCAGATCATTATAACAATACACATTTAAATAGCAACGAATAATATCTTCAAATATTTTTTAAGCTTGTATACTTGTATTTGAAGACACCTAGATTTTAACCGCTAATCCACAACGTTCCACAACCTAGACGTTATTATGGAAGGGTTCTAGAGGTAGAATGCTTTAACTAAGCTACTTTAAAATACCATCTTGAGTTGTAAGCTCTTGCTGTAAGTTTCTTTTTAAACTTTTTTGGATAAAAGGCAAGGTAGAGACTTTGTCAGCGTGGCACTCAAAATGCCGAGAATAGTAAAACTCATGCAACAAAAATTTAGGAAATTTCATTCTTGAAACATCTTAATGACCTTGATTTTTATTTAACAGAAGCTTGCGTTTGGCTTTAAATTGCCTGATGTTTACGGTATCGCTACCTATGATGTAACATGCTTAGCTTAAAGATCTACTTATTCTGTATTTAAGACGTTCATGTTGTAATTATCGGGAAATCAGATACAGAGGTTCTACGGTTTTGCAGTAAATGATAAATGTCGAATAGAGATCTGTTTAATACTGGTGAAAAGACATGGCGGATAGTAAAAACTGCGGTAGCGTAGTGTTTAGAGCCTTAAGTTCGAATTCCGCCTGCTCTGAGTATTTTTAAAGTAAAATTGGCGTTTTTCTATATTCTGTCTTTGTCACCGCGCACTAAGCCAACGTGGTTAATTCTGATTTAGACTCTTTCCTTGTGAAATAAAGTTTAGAATATAAAGTCATCATCATCAGCCTGTGTCCGTCAACTGCTGGACATGCCTCTGCTATAATGCGCGACTCAGCCCGATCCTCGGTCTTACGTTTCCAACCGCCACCAGCCATCTTTCTTGTATCGTCACTCCATCTAGTCTCAGGGCGTCCTCACTACGTTTACCAATTCGCGGTCTCTACTCCAAAATCCGTGTGTTCCAGCGGTTGTCAGGTCTGTGACAGATGTGGCCGGCCCATTGCTACTTCAGTTTGCTAATACGCTGAGCTAATACGACGATATGTCGGTGACTTTAGTTCTCTGAAGGATATATATATGGATATGATAGTTCCATAGGACCATTTTGACTGTCAGTGTTCACGTTTCAGCGCCGAAGTCATAACGGGTAGGACGCTCTAGTTGTACACTTTTGTTTTGAGACTTTGTGGGATGGGTGACGAGAAGACTCGACCAAGTTTGCCAAACGTAGAATATAAAGTAGGATTCAGATATAGTGGTCTTTATAAAAAAATTGCGTTGGTTTACTTTGAAAATAAAAGCATTTATCTATTAATAATTTCTTATCCTTGTACCCGCCAATGTTTAATGAGGCAATGAAGGGCAAGTTGCGCCGATACCGTTGCATAATAAATATCTGATCTGGTTTCGTCTGAAATAGTCCTGTATTCTGTGAAAGCAAACATTTATTATTTAGTTGGATAACGGGATACTCGCGTATATATAGTCGGTCAATCTGACTCGAGTTTCAGCCGCGTCCGGCGGCCTTTTTCAAGGAGAATGCACGCGCGCGATGTTTGCTACACGCCAGTGTCAGTGCCGCTGGACGCAGCCGAAACTCGAGTCGGATTGACCGACCATATATACGTGAGTGTCCCGTTATCCAATTAAATATGTGTAACAACCACGTTAATTTTAAAACAAATGTTTATTATTTTCCACGTAGTTATTTTTTCATTTTAAGTAGCTAGGTTATTTATAATTAGATCGTATCAGGAACACAGAACTGCGCTCCCAGGCCCACATAATAGATATATATGACTCAGAAGGCCGCTATGCTAAAATAGGACTGGGCAGGACACGTCTGTCGTATGCCAGACCAACTATGGTTAAGAACCACTACTGAATGTGTACCTGTCAACGGCCTGACGCTGGTGGCCGTTTACCCTCAGGTATCCATCGTCATATTCGGGACATCATCCGGGTCGGCTTAGAAAGAGAGAAAGACGAGCTGAACACCCAAATCAGGGATTGGCCCACAATAGCGCTATATAGAGCCCATTGGAAGGAGGGAAGAGTTTCGCTCAACTTTGGGGCAAGATAGGCTTGCTTAATATAAGGTTATTCAAAAAAAAACTTTTAGAAAAATAAACGTTACGTACACGACTTTGATCCAACCCTCTAGTAGGTACACGTATGAGCCTCTCAAGGTGTTGTTCGAGACTTTAAAAACAGACATTTTTAACCCCCCACCAAAAAAGGGGTGTTATAAGTTTGACGTCGATGTCTGTCTGTGTGTCTGTTTGTCTGTGTATGTGTATGTCTGTAGCACCGTAGAGCTCAAACGGATGGACCGATTTCGATGCGGTTTTTATTAGAATTTTAATTTTCGTGCGGATATTTTAGCTACGTTTGGTTAATATCGATTCAAAATGGCCGCCTCCACAAATGGCGGGCAAAATATTTCTTCACATCCTACCTCAATATGGGTATCAAATGAAAAGGCTTGACTAGAGACTAGTAAAATAATATGTACTATGACAAATTTCAAATCCTAGATGGCCGCCGCCACAAAATGGCAAATTACATTTTTTCCCCACTACCTCAATATGGGTATCGAATGAAAGGGCCTTGACTCGTAGAACATTATACACTACTAGCTGACCCGGCAAACGTTGTTTTGCCATATAAATAATTTCCTAATAAAATAAGGGTTGATCGTAGAAGGGTGAAAATTGAGGATTATATGTATTTTTGTATGTTGTATCATAAAAAAATATAAATTAAAATTTTTGTCTAAAAAATAAAATAAAAAAATTTAGGGGTGGACTACCCCTAACATTTAGGGGGATGAAAAATAGATGTTGTCCGATTCTCATAGATACCGGATAAGCACAAAAAATTTCATCAAAATCGGTCAAGCCGTTTCGGAGGAGTATGGCAACGAAAACTGTGACACGAGAATTTTATATTATACACTATAACACATGTCAAATCCAAGAAGGCCGCCACCTCAAAATAGCGAAATACATTTCTTTTTCACTACTCCCTCAATATGGGTATCAAATGAGTTTGTTTAATCACGTTCACTCAATTTAATCCCATAATTCGTTAGCTTTTGTTACGATGTGTATCTTCAAGTATTTATAGAGTTAAATTGTGTAGAGCTAAGTCCAAGACATCAAGCCCTAAAATTAGGAACTGTGGATGAACAGCAAAGTAAAAAGGCTGCTAGCCAATCTACAAATGTGTTGTAAGAATTCCGATTTAAAAATATTTTATAGTTTTCCTTGATAGTTGCAACTGCTGCTTAATTTACAATACATAAATCAAAATACACCTTTTATTTCCCTGTACGGATTTGAGTTATGAGTTTTGTTGTTACAGAATCAGACAGTAGTAGAGGGATTTAATTAAAAATTTCTGACAACTGGTAGATAAACGCTTCAAGAGTTACTATAAATATTCTTTGACTGAGCTAGATTTTTTATTCCCCATGTACACTCTCACTTCTCCTCGTTTCACTTCTCCCTTCACTTTTGACTACCAAGCAATAAAACAATTTAAACTCCTTTGATTGAATGAAAGTGAGCAGTATTTGAATGGAATTATCGTGTTTAATTTGTATACCTATTGTAATAAAGTTGAAACCTCGTCGTTCCGTTTCGATACATTTTGTAATGGATGCCTAAATTAAAGCGGTTTGTTTAGAGCACTTGAAATACACACAAATACTAAACTAAGGACGATGATAAGAGTAACAAATATATTGACACCCCACTGCACTATGTTAAGGGCATACCCCGAGCAAATGACCTTGAGTATTTCTTACCTCATCGCACACCGCAAGAATGAGCAAGAGAGAAACAGTAGGATTTCTCGTAGTTTTACGCAAAAATTTTAGAATAAACTCTATATAAAATCAGATTTAGTCTTTTGATAAAAAAAATCTACCAAAATGTTCATAATGGAATTGTCTATCCTTTGATGTAAGTACAAAATCCAAATAATGGCGGGATTTCGAGTAGATGCATGATAATTACAATTATTTTTATTTTTTTATGGTTTTATTGTGAGGAGATTATTAAAACAATAAATTAATTAACAAAAAAGTTAACTACCGTTTTGAAGCCAAGAAACTGTAGAAATTTAATGTATTTTTTACAAGTTGTTATTTGTTTTTGCTAATGAGTAGATAGGTTTGAAAACTAAACAAAAAACTCGTTTTGCTGGGGGACGCCCCTTAAAGAGCTTTAAAATAATTACACAAACAAAAGTGTATCATTTACCTACACGCGTGAGATATTGGATATTTATTTTGTCGCTCATAGGCCCATGAGTGACCACCTAATGGCAAGCGATGGTGCAATAGAAGGTGATGTATATAGGTAAAGAGTGAAGGGAGGAGCAAGACACGTGCCTGATGGTAAGCAACATGCCTGCCCGAAACAGCGCAGTGTCACGCAGCTATAAAAATATAAACCGTCCAAGTTACTCCCTACCCCTGCACTGCCGTCGTCACCCAGTGATGTATGATGATTTATATTTATATTATCCCTTAATTTATCTGGAAACTCTTCAAATTGGAACACGGTGATGTTTGAATATTACTACTGGTAAGTACGAGTAAGTGTCAAAGGTGTATATTTCCCACGGGAACTCTGCAACGAGACCTACTACTACTAAATTTGATTTACAACATATCACAAATATTTAGCCTTTAGGTTGTGCCTTTTTAGTATGACAAATCAATGTTTGATAGAGCGAATGTACGAGTATATGCTGGCAACATTATAATCGAACTGACTAGCCAGCAATGTATGGCCATACAATCAACACTATACGTTGTTTCGCAGTATCCAGCCTCGACTGTATTTGACTCCCTGCACTGGTTGGTAACGAAGTGTACACTGCATGGATTATTCAGATACTAAGTAATTCGTTATACAGGACAATAGACTGAGTATAACGTTTCGGCTTTGCATACAGTAGAATAGAATATTAGTAGCAGGTATTATAATAGTTGCAGGTAGTGGGATACTGTTATGGCCTGGGGAAGTACTTTTTTACCATAAGCTATTCTACTGCTAAGCAGTAAAAGCATAAGTGTGTTCCGGTTTGAAGGATAACGTTTCTAGATAAATTACATACATGACAAAAAGAGAAGTCAAGTTATTGGGTAACGAGCGTAGTTCCTTGAGGCAGTGATTTAATGTGTAGAACTCTTCAGGTTCAAATAGCTGCGTGATACTGTGCTGTAATTGTTTTGATTACTATCAGGTGCATGTCTTGCTCAGCCCGTCAAAGCGTGAGATCATAACCTCAGGATAGGATAGTTTAGTTTGTATTCGGAAGTCGTTAGATTATATTCTGATGGTTTTTAGAATTTAACGATATGTAATATATGAATAGAACACAACAAAAAAAATCTTTTAAATCAATTCAGGAGGAATTTAAATACAAACATCCAAACACATAATATTTACATACTTACTCTAGTAAAAATATTTAAGAAAAAAAATATTTTCTATTACTTATTATGATTGTTTTATTTTCGTCTTAATTGTTATTTTTTTCTAAAATTATATATTCGTATATCTACATAGTATAAAACAATATCACTTCCTGCGTCTGTCTTTTCCTATCTATGCTTAGATCTTAAAAACCTAATCTGATTTTGATGCGGGTTATTTTAATAGATAAAGTAATTTATGATAAATGTTTATATTTATATAATAGCTGCATAAAGATAAACACGGATAATTTTAAGGTTTTTAAAGTAAATAAATAAATAAATATTGATGGACAATTCACACACAACACCATCTGACCCCAAACTAAGCAAAGCTTGTGTGATGGCAGCCAGATAGCAGATATAATACTCATATAGTTTTAAATACATACTTATTATACATAGAAACACCCAGACACAGTGCAAACATTTGAATTCATCACACAAATATTTGCACTGGGTGGGGATCGAACCCACGACCCTCGGCTTCGCAGGCAGAGCTACTACCAACTAAGCCACTAGGGCAGTCAAAGTCATATTTTTTTTTTGTGCTTATACTCACAAGGCTGGCTGAACCCTATCAGATAGTCTAAAATAATGTATAGCAATATTGTACCCTTTCAAAAGGTCTACAAAAAAGTCTGGATTAGTATATATCTATCTTTTAGGAATAGCCCACAATAACCATATTTATTAGTACTTATATTTAGTATCAGTATTGCACCCGTGCGAAGCCGGGGCGAGTCGCTAGTACATAATATACAAAATTCTATTATTATGTAGTGAACATGTGTTTTTATGGATAAATTGAATTCAATTTTGACCTTAGTTAAAATATATCACTAGAATTAAGTTAGTCATCCAACTCTTCATGTTCAAAACACGCTGTGGTTATACTGTTATGAACAAGCGTATTGGTTACATTCACGCGACCGTCATCTCATTACTATTAGATTGCAGGCCCGTGAACAAAATTGATGGGAATGATCCACAGCCTAGATGTGGAATACGTTGCCTGAGTGGGTTTTCCCCGATAGTTACAATCTTTGTGTCTTCAAATCGAGAGTGAATCGGTTTTTTCTAGGTAAACACGCTCCATCGTAGACCGCATCGTCGCTTAACATCAGGCGAGATGGCGGTAAAGTGTAAACCTATAAAAGTTAAAAAATAAATAAAAAATGATCCACCAGGAGACCTATGTAGGATGATAGAAGGGTATAAACTAATAAGATTCAGCACTATGCCGTCACTTGTAAGCTGTCTAACTGAGTGCAGTTGAAGAGGGGAGGTTGCAGAGGTTGCAACCCTCGATCATTTCTCCATGTACCGTGATTTTTATACGGCGTTGCAGAATAATACATTAGAAGAGGTATTGAAACTATAAATATTATATTTTTTATTTTTTTATTATTAGTTTATTGTCGGAAAAAATCATGACGGTCCCATAGTTTACAGACTACATTTGTTAATTTGATTATGTACGGCATTTGTACCATACAGTTTCAATACCTCTTCTAATCCATTATTTCACAATGCCGTACAAAAATCATGTGACAAGGAGAAATGATTGTGGGTTGCAAGCCCCCCCCCTTCTCTTCCACTGCACTTATACCCTTCTATCATCCTACATAGGTCTCCTGGTAGTTCATTTATAAATTGTGTTCACGGCCCTGTAGTCTACATAGCTTAGAAAAACAAAGTGGCAAAAATCAGAAACAAACGAGTCTGTGGGGATTAGAGTAAACAAAAAAAAAATTAACATGTAAAATAACTGTGATAGGTAAGTATACGACA
This sequence comes from Ectropis grisescens, assembly GCA_017562165.1. NCBI lineage: Eukaryota > Metazoa > Arthropoda > Insecta > Lepidoptera > Geometridae > Ectropis > Ectropis grisescens. Next base: position 13,110,039 of record CM029767.1, on the reverse strand, counting down.
AATAAATTCGATATACATTCGGTTCGCGCATCGTGAGAGGAATCCAAAATCTTATTATTTTCACACAATAACCTAAAATAAGGAGTGTTACGTTTTAGGGTTCAACTAAGTACGAAAACCTCAGCTTTAACATATTTTCATTAAGTCAAAGACAAAGTATTTACTTTATTCATAAATGTACAATTTACACGTCAATTAATAAAAAATAAAAACAAAAGAAAGAGCATACAAATTGTATACGTTTTCAAAGTAAATCAAGTTTCATTAACTTGACAGTTATCGATAAAATATTTAATCGCCTTGAGTAACAAATATAGATTTTTTTCTCGCTTTCCGTTCTCGCTGCTGGGACTCAGAGCGTTTTCGCGCAAGGAAAGAGTTAAGGCCACCACGCTGGCTCATTTGGTGGATGAAGCATGACTTCGAAAGATTCTTGGAACATGGAAGTGTATTCACCGATTTTAAGTTACCCGCGTTACGCACGTTATTTCGTAGACACAGTGGAAAAGACAGCGATTTGGCAACATGTTACCACAGTCTATTAAATCGTACAGTTGTTCGAAGAAGGCGTCTGGACGGGGCAATCGTGCGGGGCGTGCGGGATGAAACGCGGGAAGCACGCTCCTGCATTACCTACATTACAATGTTAGTATTTCGGGAGCGCAGCTCAGGACTGACGTCTTTCGTATACTTTAATTTTATTTTGGTAACAAGTACGAGTACTTTTGTTTGCTGCAACCCTACCCGTGTCTAAACATTATCGGCGTTTCTCCCAATATCAAAAGTACTACTGGTAGTATTTCTTTATACTGTGATGCTTCTATTACAGTAAGTTTATTAAATATACCCACAATGTTTACGACATCCAAACAGCTATATATACTACTCTATATAAGTATAGCATAAGACAGAGACACCTCAAATTGATAAAAAAAATTGGCAGTCAAAGGGACTACCGAAAGAAAACTTAAAATTAACATTACAACACTAAGGTCGCACAATAAATACGTCGTCTTTATAATATAGAATTATGCATCGATATAAATCAGAAGATGTTCTCTGAGCACCTTGAAATAGTTAACAAACTGAGTCTCTGTGTGTAGCGTGAGTGGCTTAAAACTACCAATCTACTTGACCCTTAGAATCGCTAGCGGGGATGTATGTTGCGGTTCTTCTTATTTATGTTGTTGACAACGAATAGTGATAGGTATAAACGTCCGGCGTTCACCGCTTCCTACAACCGCCTAGAACGGAAAGAGTGAGTTCACTCTTTTCAACAATAACATAATTCCGTGCACCTGACGTTTGGGAGGGCACATCCATTGATTTATATCGATGGAATTATAAATATACTGCTATTACGTATGTCGATGACGCGAACTCATTGTCAGTCAACACATGATTTCATCTATACAAAAAGTTTTTGACTTGCGCAATGCGCAATCCGTTTACGCTTCCGTCGCTCCGACTCTACGCCACTACGCCTATACGCCACCGCCGCCCGATAATAGCAAATCGCTGACCCATATAGACGGCAGGGCTGTGAACTAAATGTATGGGTCAAATGAACCACCAGGAGATCTATGTTGGATGATAGAAGGGTATAAAATAATCCGATTTAGCACCTCTAAATTATAAATCTATACCTCTTCGAATCCACTATTTCGCAATGCCGTACAAAAATCATGCAACAAGGAGAAATGATCGAGGGTTGCAACCCCTCCTTTAACTGCACTCAGTTGAACAGCTTACAATTGACGGCATAGTGCTAACTCTTATTATTTTATACCCTTCTATCATCCTACATAGGTCTCCTGGTGGTTCATTTGTCGTATAATTTTTTTCGTTCACGGGCCTGTAGTCTAATATAAGATGTTCCCCAACTACTTACTAGTTTCTACAAATAAAAAGTCGACGCGACAATTTTTTTAATTGAATACTTCTTGAGTGTAAACTAAAAAAGTGTTTACTAAAAAAAAATGGCTAAAAATATAATTAAGTCATAAGAACTGCCGATAGAAGTGAAAAATTATAACTCAAAATTTGTTAGCTTACTTTGGACTTATCATTTCCGAGCGTGACGCTGTAATTCAGTCCACGAAAAATCTGTATGAGGAACGCCAAAAAAAAGTTTTCAATTCAAACATTTATCACATACTAGATATTAATCTGTGCTTAAAAATAGTTAAATTTGCACCAAAATAAAGTTATATCAAACAAAAATATTTACGGTCTTATTCATAATAAATGCTTAGTAGGTATAGAAGGCTTAAAACACTCCTTAGTTAAAACGCTCGATAAGCTTATAAAACTTTCCATAAATTATTATTATTTTATAATCATCCTTAAATGTTACTCCACTAAAACTCATTACTATGACTCAAATAACAGCTCCTAAATGTACATTTAATCTATACTGTTTGTACTATTAACTGGTAATTAGCGCTAAAGCTATGTGTAAGATAAAGAGCTACCTATAAATAGTTTATAAAACTTATTAATCGTTATTATGTTAATCAATAATTATGGACACGGTTTCCTAAACATTTTTTTATTAAAACTGTGTGCTATGATTTTACATATAAAACAAAAAGTAACACAAACCACTCTCTTGATTTATACCCATCTTATAAATGGCTTGTTTTCGCCAAAGATACGGCAAAATAAGTATTTCGTTTACGTCCCGGGCCTTTCGTTTTCGCCCTACAATATTCAGAAGAAGGAAAACAGCTATAATTTATACAGAGAGAGACGGATAGAGAAGATTAGTAGTATTAGATAAGGAAAGGAAGCGCAGGGACTGTCGACGCAGCTACGGGAGCCTGAAGTATCGTTACAGATGAATGGCGGAACCACTGTAGTATTTCTTTAGCTGTACGTGACTCACTTATAGCTCATTAATTTTACCATTTGTTTAGTTTATCTTGGAGTCCTGTATAAAATGTGATGCTACGTGACCATACTACAAAAGTAAGAAATTAATGTTGTACATTTAATCGAATAATACTATACAAATGTTATAAATCGGATTCAATTCAATTCGAAATAGAATTGTGATTTCAGTCGCGTCTTAATTTTTATTTGAATGGATATATTATATATTTATATTTATATAATATATTTTTCACCATCATCATTGTAAGCTTATCATTGTAACCCGATCACTGCATGAGAATATCCACTTCACAATCATAAGGAACACATCCATACGGTTCGGCAGATTATACAGAAAACCGAGGAGTATAATCGGCCACTATACATAGCGTATGTGGACTATGAGAAAGCCTTCGATTCCATCGAGACCTGGGCAGTCCTTCAGTCTCTCCAGCGATGCCGCATTGACTATCGCTATATCGAAGTGTTGAAGTGTATCTACAGTAAAGCCACAATGTCTGTCCGATTACAAGACCAGTGCACAAAACATATCCAGCTACAGAAAGGCGTGAGACAGGGAGATGTTATATCTCCAAAACTGTTCACTGCCGCGCTGGAAGATGTTTTTAAGCTACTGGACTGGAACGGATATGGCATCAATATCAACGGCAATTGCATCACTCACCTTCGGTTTGCCGACGAAATAGTCATTGTGGCGGAGTCGCTGGAGGACCTCGGTGCTATGCTCAGGGATCTCAGTAGAGTATCCTAACAGGTAGGTTTGAGGATGAATATGGACAAGACGACAGTCATGTCAAATGTTCATGTCTCACCTGTACCGGTTATTGTTCGGAAAATATCACACTCGAAGTTGTTGACGAATACGTCTACCTAGGTCAAAAGATCCAATTAGGTAGATCCAACTTCGACAAAGAGATCCAGCGAAGGATCCAACTCGGATGGGCAGCGTTCGGGAAACTTCGGCACATCTTTGAGTCCAGAATACCCCAATGCCTAAAGACGAAAGTCTTTAACTAGTGCGTGTTGCCAGTGATGGCTTATGGAACTGAGACGTGGTCCTTAACTGTGGGCCTCATAACGAAGCTCAAAGTCACACAACGAGCTATGGAGAGGGCTATGCTCGGAGTCTCTTTGCGCGACAGAATCCGTAATGAGGATATTCGCAAAAGAACGAAAGTGGCCGACATAGCTCAAAGAGTAGGTAAGCTGAAGTGGCAATGGGCAGGCCACATCGCTCGCAGAACTGACAACCGATGGGGAAGAAAGGTTCTCGAGTCGCGACCACGAACCGAAAGACACAGTGTTGGACGGCTTCCCACTAGATGGACAGATGACCTCATAAAGGTCGCTGGAAACCACTGGTTGCAGGTTGCGCAGGACCGTTCGTTGTGGAAATCTAGGGAGGAGGCCTATGTTCAGCAGTGGACGACTTGCGGCTGATGATGATGATGATGAATCATAAGGAAGGTTCAACCCCGCTTATTCCACTAACTCCATCAATATTTATTTAAGAATATTTTGATGCGCAGATAGATAGGTTTGCTATTACCACTGGGCTTAACGGTGACGGAAAACATCGTGAGGAAAGCGACATAATATATCAAGAAAATCATCTTTTGAAAACCAATCCGTCGGCCACCAATCCGCAATTGGCCAGCATGGTGGGTTAAGATCTTCACCTTCTTTGTGTGAGAGAAGGCGTCGTGTCCCGCCAGTGAGAACATACATACAATGGGCTGCGAGCTATGACATTTATACATTTAATAATGCACTAAGCTATGCCTATAGCTTCCGTTGTCTGAAGAATTACATCATTGTAAAGTCAGTATTCTAGATTCTAGATCTAGTGGGCTTGATCATCTTGATTACCTATCCTTAGACCTTCATTGGTATATTGGTGTATGTATAATTCAGATGTGCTAAGTGTAAAGTGGTTAGTTAGGTATGTAGGTAGGTAGCGTTTTGTTAATAGAGAAATTAGATGGCAAAGAAGTAAAACATTTTATAGTACTGGGTGACGAAGGTTGTAGTGCTAGGCAGGCACAAATCACTATTTGAAATAGCAAGACACACATTTGCTGTAATCCGCAGGCATGTTATTTATCAACAGGCGCATGTATGGCTTGTTGGTACCAATACTCAATCTATACAACTAACTATACAAATAAATAAAAGTACCTGGTTGACCGAGATTTGCTCGGTTTTTTTAAATGATATTTAGGCAGGTACGAATTACGTAGTGATGACTTACTTCGACGTACTTAGATACGAATTAAATGCGTTTATAAAAGGCTCTAAGTATAAAATTTTCTCAGAAAAAAAAACAAAAAGAAAAATTCCGAGTGTAACCATCAAGATTCGAACCGTGGCCTGTTGACTCCGAAGGGGAGCATATTCCGTCTGAGCCATTTAGACTTAAAAAACAATGGCGAAATAAGTAATCGTATTCTAATGACATTGTAGGAGTTTTTCATTGTCTAAAAACGCGCATAAAATGTTTTTTATTTAAATAAAACCTAGCTAGATCAATTTATCGTCCCCGAAACCCTCTGTATACATAATTTCATGAAAATTGTTTGAGCCGTTTCCGAGATTCCGATTATATGTATATATTTATATATATATATACCTACAAGAATTGCTCGTTTAAAGGTATAAGATTGGAGTATATGGATCCAATGTCAAATTAACATGTGGTTACTAAGTGCAATTATTGAAAGTTAGTATGGTACCCATACCTTAATTTTTTGTCTGTCTGTCGTTCTGTCTGTTTGTTCCGGCTAACCTCCGAAACGGCTGGACTTATGACGGGTCTTTCACTACCAGATAGCTGATGCTCTAAGGTATAACAAGGCTCCTCTTTCTTAGTCTCGTGGCTTCTACCTGCGAAGTCGTAGGTTCGATTCACCCAGTGCAAATGTTTTTGTGATGAATTCAAATGTTTGTACTGTATCTGGGTGTTTCTATGTATAATAAGTATGCATTAAAAACAATATATGTATTATATTAGCCTTCTGGCCGCCATAGTACAAGGTTTGCTTAGTTTGTGGTCAGATAGTGTTGTGTGAATTGTCCAACAATGTTTATTTATTAACAATACATAGAAAATAGTTAGGGTTCCGTAAAAAAAGGAAATCGTTAAAACACGGATAAACCCACGGGCACAGAACACGGGTTTTATGATAAACAAACATGGTAATTATAATTTATGGCCTTTTTTAAGATACTGCTGAGTATAGGTTGCTCTTTTACGCTATCCAAATACTGTACTATAATTTATAGCCAAACATAAATAATTGATATTTTCAAAATTTTTAACGTTTATAAATTCTACAAGATTTGCAAAGTACCTAAGTAAGTAGGTGTTAGAGCATTTAAGGATAAATCATTTGTCTGAGAAGTAGGTATATTTAGTGGCTTTCCGATTGTAGGGCATTTGTTCTTTTTAGGGTTCTGTAGCCAAATGGCAAAATACGGGTCCCTTATAGGTTCGTCATGTCTGTCTATCTGTCCGTCCGTATATCACAGCCACCTTTCTCCGAAACTATAAAAGCTATACTATTGAAACTTGGTAAGTAGATTTATTCTGTGATCAATGCGATTTTCATACAAAAATTAGAAAAAAACAATAAATTTTGAGGGTGTCTCATACTTAGAACAAAAACTGAACATTTTTTTTCCATTAAAACCATACGTGTGGTTTATCTATGGATAGGTCATCAAAAATGATATTGAGGTTTCTGACATTTTTTTTTCTAAACTGAATAGTTTGCGCGAGAGACTTTTCCAAAGTGGTAAAATGTGTGCCCCCCCCTGCAACTTCTAAAATAAGAGAATGAAAAAAATTAAAAAGTATATGGTGTACATTACCATGTAAACTATCATCGAAAATTGGTTTGAATGAGATCTAATACGTAGTTTTATTTTAATACGTCATAAATTCACTATTGTTAAAACATTCATAAAAATAACAACGAACTACAAGAACATTTATATGATGTTACTTGCTGCTACGGAAGCCTTCATGGGCGAGTCTTTTATTTTGGTTGAATATTTTCTTATAGGTATTGGCGTTTGCGGTGTTACAAAGAATTATTTCATTTATTTTAATAATGATTTGTACTTTTCATGTACCAATAGCTGCGTGTCACTGTGCTGTTATGTGGCAGGTATGGTGCTTACCATCAGGCACATGTCCTGCTCGTCTCATCACTCTATGCTATAAAAATAATCTATCTTCTTACACTAAGTAATCTCAATTATCCATAAAGCGACGGAGGTGTAGAGAGAATCAAGAAAATCAAGTCTATCTGTTGGAAGTGCAGCCTGCGTGCTATTGACATTGCTA
>CM029767.1:11007648-11032648 GCA_017562165.1 Ectropis grisescens | reverse complement strand
ACACCAAATATTGAAATTTCATTTTACATTAGAATAAGGGGAATACCCGAATACCCAACTAGTCCATACTCACTTTCTTTTTATGGCCGACATAGGGACTTTCCGAGCGGGACCGGCGCGGCGGAAATTACCTATGAATTCTATAAATAGGAGTGCCGTTCCTTTTAATTTTGCATTCAATTATTAATTTGGTGAGTGATCAAGTCATAAGATAACAGTAATAACAGCTTCAGGGAAATCAGAAATATCAACTCCAGGACGCAAAAAGCATAGTATTTGGGAACAATTTACGTTGATTCTCCAAGAAAATACGACATTGAAGACAAATAGGTTGCGTTGCAGGAAATGTAAGAAAGAACTAGTTGGACTTTTGAAAAGAATGGAGGCACACTACCAGCAATGTAGCACTACTAGTTCTAATACAGTTGGAAATATGGAAGCGGTCGAAGACTTGGAGAAATTATTGATGATGAGTGGTGCTGGTTCTTCCCAATCTCCAGATAATTCTTCTGCCAGTACTGCCACACCCACACCTGTGACTACTCTTCAAAATAAGAGTGTCAGTACCACCAGCAGCGGCAGCGCAACGAGCGTGAACATTTCAATGAAAAAATTTACTATTGCCACAAGTCAAGAAGATAAGAAGAAACTTGATTTACAATTGTCTCGCTATATATTTGATACCAACTCGCCTTTTAACCACGTAGAACACCCACAGTTTCTCAAATTAATATAAATTTTACGCCCCGGATATAAACCTCCAAACCGCAAACAAATTGCAGGTAATCTGCTCGACGAAATCTAAAACTCCACCCAAGAAAGTGTAAAAAAATGAGTTGAATAATAAAGTTGTCAAACTGTCAATTGATGGTCGGAGTAACGTAAGGCAGGACTCAATAATATGTGTATGTGTCACAGATGTGTTGACAAACTCGACTCATTTAATCAATACAATAGATACGGGGGCCAAAAGCCATACAGCCGACTACTTGGTTAATATCTGTACTATAGCAATAAAACAATGCGAAAGATTCATCTGCACGGTGCCCAGCGTAGTGACAGATAACGCAGCAAATATGTGTCGTATGAGACGAGATTTGGCTCAACAGGAAGCACTAGCTACTTACAAGGATTTACTTACGTATGATTGCTCGTCACACCTGCTAAAACTTCTAGCGAAGGATTTAAACGCAGATGTTACTGAGAAAGTTAAATCAATAATGTGGTACTTCAAATACATGCACTTTGCATCTGCCAAATACAAAGAAGCTGGTGGAAAAGCAATCGTTATACCACAACAAGTACGGTGGAATACAATGGCTGATGGTTTAAAAGTTTTATTGGAAAATTGGCATATAATGTCAGACATATGCTTAAATAATGCAACTGCAATAGATTTGTCAATTTCGTTGAAAGTAAATGACATGACACTAAAGCAACAAGTCCAGGCTCTCTACAAAAAAACTGGAAAATATTGCAGTTACACTTGACATTTCCCAGAAAACATCCTGCTGTATTGGCGAAGTGACTGAAGCATGGATAGAGCTTAAAAACATGTTTGAGGTTGAGAATGTTTGACTGCGTGAAACCGAGTATTCACTGCATGATTTAAGTAAGTTCTATGCCCGATTTGAAATGGCAATGTCTCCAGCTCATTTTGCAGCTAACTTACTACATCCTAAGTACAGGGGCGAAAAACTCACCAGTAAAAATATTTCTGAAGCTTTATCATATATAGAAGTTTATCACAAAGATGCAATGTCCTATGTTGTAAAATACAGGGCAAGGACAGATCCCTTTCATAACTTTCTATTTGACGGTCATGTAGTAAATCAAGTCAGACCTCTGGAATGGTGGTTGTCTTTAAAAAAACAAATTAATGGCCAAACAATGGACTTAGTGACCCAGCTTCATAATGCAGTGGCTTCAAGTGCTGGAATCGAACGACTGTTTTCAACATTTGGATTTATTCACTCTGACGTACGAAATAAACTGGGTACCGATAAAACTGCAAAACTTGTCACAGTTTTTAAATAAGAAAAACTAATTACTACTTAAATACCTACTTTTTCTTAAATATAAGTTGTTTTTTAATAAATTACACATATATGTCATAAAAGCAATATGTTTTATTTAATTACCATGCCAAAATAATTACATAAGTTCAAAAAAATAAGTAAAACAAATAGCATAGACTATTAAAAAAAAAAAAACTATTTGGAAGTTCTAAATACTAATTTATTTTCATTAATTTACTATAAAAAGTTGTTTTAAACTTTGTTTTATTTTTCAATGATTTAAACATTGTTTAAAACTTGTTTTAAACTTTGTTTTTAAACACATGATTAAAAACACGGTTTTATTTCAAACTGTTTTAAACATGTGTTTAAAACAACTTGTTTTAATCATGCCAACCCTGTATCTAAGCTAATGTTTACAATTTTTTCCATAAAGCGGAAAAGATACGCCAAATATAACAATGTTTGGAAATGCATAATTTAAAAATAAAACTGGGTTTTTTTTCATTGAAATTAAATCAGCACCCATATTTATTTCATTTCCGTAATAATTTGATACAGTGCTTTTTAACAAAATTGAAAATCTGCGATAAATAAAGCTTATGTTATAACAAAATCAAAACTTTTGATTAACTACCTCGGATTTGTTATCTGTACAACATTCTACTAGTGAAGAAATATTTTGTATTGAAATTGGCCCATCTTTTGAGCTCTACGGTGCCACAGATAGACACACACAGGCATACAGACATCGACGTCAAATTTATAACTCCCCTTTTTTTGGTCAGAGTTAAAAAAATAACCATCAAAATCGATTAACAATTGGCGGCACTGTCGCGTAACATACATATAACAAACTCTTGAGCATTACATGTCACATGTTAAAAAATATGATTATGAAGGAAAATTGATAACAGCATCACTAATCTACAACTACATCTATAAACCTTTTAGAGTGAGAGCTTGAGAACCCCAGACCTTCGTTCGTTAAACAAAGCTGAAAGGTTGTCAGCGCATCATCCTGGTATAGGTAAGAATGTTGGCCTATTGTTAAGTTTGGCTCATCCTGGGTTTGGCAGATAAACGGTATTAAAGGTGTGTGAAATACCAATCGAAATTTGTCAAACTAGTCTTTATTGGTATTACGGCTTCATATTGCTATGAAAAGGGCTTCACTAGTAGATTACTATACTAATAGGAATATAGATAGATACTCTTTATCATTCACACCAAAAGGAAAACAGATTTACAGACAAAGAAAAACAATAACAGCTAGTGCTACAACAGGCGGCCTTATCGCTGAAAGCGATTTCTTCCAGGCAACCTTTGGGTGGAAATGGTTTTTGATATTTTTAATAGCAGGGTGTGCCAATCCAAACTACATCAGTTAAATACAAATTACGTAGATATATATGCTAATAATAGAATAAAATAGACATACATGCTAATAAAATTACATGCTAATACTTACATACTTCTATGAGACTAATACATATAGGTAGGTACATAAAAATACTATTGATACTCATTTATGACATATATCTGAAGATAAAAGTAGATGGTAAATAATGACACATTATGTAACAGGAAACTAAGTGGAATAATGGCATAATATTATGATTGTAGTTTTGACAGAAAATATTCTTTGACGTGACCTTTAAAAGACTCCAATGAGGGAGATTTTCTTATGGAAATAGGTAATTCATTCCACAATTGGGCTACTTGAAAGGCAAAAGACTTACCATAGTATGATTCGGAACGTGCTAATGGGATCATCATAGTTAGTTGTTTTTTATCTTAATGGGCGAAAATGGTAGTCTTGACATAAAGTAAAGCATTCTTTAAGGTAGAGTGGAGTTTTAGGGTTAAATAGAATATTGGACACCAGAAAAAGAATGTGGGCATCCATACTGAAAAGCTCTTCAAAAGCTCACTGAAAATCTAATTAAATAATGTCCACTGGATTTTGTCTATGCCTTTCCTGTTGGTGATCTTTTCTCAACAAAACCGTCCTGTATGGAAGATATAATACAATGCCAATTGAAGAACAGTGTCAGTTGCCTATTTATACATTCTTTCATTAACATCAGTGAAATGAATTGAAAATTTATTGAAATGAAAATTTACAATACAAGTAAGGTTTCTACTTCAATTCTCTGGATGTATTTTGTCCCCCTTCTTAAATATGGGAGGGACAGAATGCTTCCAATTTTGACAGTTGCCCAGCTTCAAAGGATACACTCATCAGTACCCAGATAGCTGGAACAACTGTGCACACAATTTTTTAAAACACAGACTAGAAGTCGTTCTGGCCCTGGAGATGACTGAGTGCTATCATTTACATGTGGAATAGAGGGAACTGTCATACTAGGATCAAGAGTAGGTTCATATGAGCTTTTACAAATTCATCAGTGAAAGCATCCACTATCGAGATTGGTTGGTAAGGTACATATCCACATTTCTATAACAATCAATATCTGTATATATCATTTTATTTTGACGATGCTATTGCAGAATAATATATTTTTAGATAAATTGTTATTATTATGGTGCTAGAAATTTAATGTTATTTATTGTTAATGTTAAAAATTAAAAATGTCTTACATGTTTTCGTTAATTGAATGAGTATTGAATTAGCTATATAAAATAAGCCCTATCTAAATGAAGTTGTACCTAACTTATTGACGATTCAAAGTACATGTAATATGTTTATTGAATAAAGATTGATTGAATTGGATAAGAAGGTCTCCAGTGTGATTCCTATTTGCCGGACGAATGCCTTTGTTTTCTGCACAGGGCAGAGCTCTGTACGTGACCCATAGTGCTGTTTTCTCAGCAATCTATAAGAACATTATTATCAATCCATGGTTTATTTTTTGGCTTGGATGTTACTTGCCGCATTGGGGCTTGGTTATCAGTGGTGTGCATTTAAAATACCACACCATAGTTGTTCAGGGTCATTCAATATAATTTGTAAATTATTTCTAAGTTCAGTGTTAAACTTGTAAGAGTCCCTCATCAGCAGCTCCTGCTGAAATTAGGCCATTATGGTATGCATGGTAGGCTGCTGAAATGGATAGAGCATTACTTGACTGGAAGTTTTTAAGTTTGAGCAGGAATGTCACCACAGGACACATTCCTGTCACAAAGATCAGTGCTCCTCAACTTTTTAGGTTCTACATAACTGATCTAATTCAACCAAATCACTTTTTGCCTTCTTTGGTGATGATGGTGAATTTTTTGCAAACCCATTGGTTAGTGGGTCCAAAAGGATCTAGATCATGGACTGGGTTGACAATTGTTGTGAAGTGTGAGGTCTTACATCTAGGCAAGAACTAAATAAAACATTAATAATCTATTATGTCAATGGTGTTGCTTTATCTTCAGTGAATCAGCAAAAAGCACTTGGTGTTATAATTATAGAAAATTTTAATGGGAAGAACAGATTTCTGCAATTGTAAAGAGAGCAAACTTCAAGAAAGATATTAATTTACTTAAAAAAAAAGTACAAAGAAACGTGACAAAATTGCCATATTCAATGTAAATCTTACATTAAAAGCCCTACAACTCACTATATTGGACGAGAGAAGGTTGCGGGGAGATTTGATCGAAACATTTAAAATACTGAATGGATTTTAATAACCTTCCTCACATCAAGAACTTATGGAGCATAAAGAGTCGGTGTCATAAGTTGCAATTGTCCCACACACATCACTGACAAACACTGCACATCACATCAGCAACAGAGTGGTTTACAACTGGAACAGGTTGACTGAGAATATTATTTCAGCAGAGTTGTTAAACTCTTTAAAGAGCAGACTGGGTGGATGGAAGGTAAAGGACAATGTCATTGTAAAAGACAATTACCTATAATTCGTTATTTCAATACTGAGACATATGCATATCAGCTAAGGCTGCTATTGCCTAATATTCAATAAATAATTAAGGTAAACCCAGTATTATTAAATCAGAAAAAAAAAATAATTGTTTATTCATTCATAGCTTTTGTTCAAATATAATTTGTTATTTTAACAGTGAGATATAGATAGGCATATCAGCTACAGCTGCTCACCTATTATCCAATAAATAAAAATAAATATAAGTAATAAAATATTTTTTTTGTGTTGAATAATTTAGAACAAAAGTATAACATGAACAAGATTACAACTTCATTGGATGATACTTGTTGCCCAAACGAAAATGAATGCTTAGTTTGCCTTAAAAAAAGTGATGATTGGTTTCATTGTGTTCACAACAAATAAAAGTAAAATTCTGCACATGTTATTTATTTTCTAAGCCCCTTAACCCCATGCCCCATCAGAACAATATGACAAGATGCCTTTTGTCGAAGATACCATATCCAACTTAATGCAGAATTAAAAGATAACTCAGGCAGTAGAGAAGCTAGGTATACACAGACGGCTCCAAAACCTTACAAGGTACAGCTGGTGTCTTCTCAAATGACTAAAACATAAAAATATCAACAATGCTAAGCAAGTTGAACACAATTTTTCAAGCTGAAAGTATCAATATCAGCAGGACGGCACATAATATGGCAGTCAGAGTTGTTGGGGACCTGAATTTCAAAATTGTCTCTGACAGTGCCTCAGCACTTCAAGCCCTGCAAAATAACACTATAACCTCTTTTCTCATATTTGAAAGCCACAATGCACTCTAATCCATAGCAGGTATGAATAGAGTACATAGTAACTCACTAGGTAACGACACAGATGATGAGCTGACCAAAAGAGCAGCAAAGGCATAGTATTTATGAACTGGAACCTAAATCCTAAAAATCCAGGCATTATCAATCCGTGCCCAAAACTGGCTGTGTATGTTATGAACTTTAGAGTTAAAAAATTACTACATTATTATAAAGCAACGTTATTTAAAAGTTTCTAATCTTACGTTATTAACTGACTTCAAAAAAAGGAGGTTTCTCAATTTGACCATATGTTTTTTTTATGTGTTCACGGATAATTTCATCGTTCATAAACCGATTTTGATGATTCTTTTTTTGTTGTAAATGAGATATTCCAATGGTGGTACCATGATAAGGAAACCAGGATCTGATGATGGATGGCATCCTAGAGAAATGGAGGAAAACTTTCGAAAATTGTAAAGATGACTAGTGCGTTGGTTAAGATTTTCCTTGAGCATTTTAAAGCAGTATAATTTAAAGAAGGTCTGGAGTCTATCTGATGAGGGAGCCGAAAGATGGTCAAGGGATCTCCTCTACGGCACATGGTAGTTACCTTGTGTTTGGGCTCGATGAATTTGTATTCATGAGAACTTTTTATATAGATGGGTTGTGTACATTTGGGATCTCATGAAGAAGACAAAAGACAGTCAATGGAATTTCTTAATGGCTTACAGGAACTAACCAGTGTTTACACTTAATTCATGCCCATTGAAATTTCAGATGTAAGAGAGGTCTATGTCCAACAGTGGACTAATAAGATAGGCTCATGATGATGATACTGGATAATAATAAAAAACTTTGCACCCATATGGATTTTGAGTGCCATTACAGGTCTGTATACACTGACCATTCTGGATTTTAATGTTATTATAGTGAACATTATAACATTATTCTACTCAAGTTCTTTCTTTTGGTACCATTCTTCAGGGAGTTTTGAAAAAAAAACACAATCTATCACTTCATCGTGGCAACCATCTTGGATTTAAAACGTAACACATCGTGATGTATTGTCAAGCCCATTCCTTTGTATGGCCGTGCCTGTACCCGCAAAGAGACAAAGTGAAAACGAGTCAGAGAGAAAAGAGCCAAAGAGGCTGGGAGACAGAGAAACAGAGGGAAAGGAAAACGAGATAGACGGACATAAAGACACACAGAAACACTTAAAGACAGAGTATCTAAGACTGGGACCCAGAGCAAGACACGGCGACACACAGACACATCAAGTTAGAACTGTCTGTGCATCTAATACCCTGTCTTTTTTGCATCAAACTTCAAACATAATTAAATACCTACCAAATTAACATTAAAATACATAGGACAAAACATAGGACAACCACGTTTTGACAATTGCATTAATTTGAGACTGCGTTTAAGTATCCTTATCGCGTTGTTTCTTTCGTCCGTCATGTAGCCTAATCCACCCTATTCAATATTTTGTTTCTCCTAATTCAAGAAGTGTTCTTGTTAAATCTACCCATCACTTAAAATAATATAATTTTAACAAAAAAAAAGAACCAACTTCAAAGAGAAAACTATAAATTAAAAAATAAATTTATTAAGCACAAAGAAATATCTACATATTTTGATTTATTTAAACAGAAATGATTGTACAAATATTTTATAATGCTGAAGTCGGTGCCAATTAAATGCTACAGCAACCTTACTACAATACAAATTACTTTTTACTAATTATTTATACTATATTTACAAGCTATTAGTCACTGAACATAAATTGTAAAAAATAACTATTCACATATACAAATGTCAAAAAATAACAAAAAAACACCTACTAATATTAGCTTCAGCTCTAATTGTTTTACTTGGCACCGAATTCAGAATTGTAAAATATTTGTTCAATCAATGCTGTTTAAATAAATCAAAATACGTAGATAATATTATGTCCTATGTAAGATTTTAATGTTAAATATATTATTTTATCCTTAGGAATACAAATAAAGCTTTTAATCTTGTCTCATTTAGTAGACGGACAGCCGTAAACAGCACAACAACCCATAATGATGATATTTCGTTATGAATTAGATGTTCGATACCAGCCCTTCGTTGAGTGCTTCTAGCGTATCCGAAACGGCTTGAGGGGTGAGGAAGCTTAAAATTGGCGGGGGGTGGGGAGTGTCCGTTCTATCTATATTATCTATTCTATGCCACTACTTCAAAATCAAATTTTTGAGGGAAACAACAACTTATTAGGGATTTTATTAGAGATATCCTTTCATTTGTTAAGATGAAAAATTAACACACTTCCAAACCTTTCATGGCAGTAGTGTGATTTCCCTAGTTTTTAAGTACACAAGAAATTAAAAAGTCACATATACATTTCATAAGATTTTTCTGAAGTCTGTTATAAATTATTGACAATAGGTAATAATTAATGTTTAATGTGAGGTACAACTTGGAATTGAAACACTTTTAATCTCAAGGAAAGTATAGAAGTCCAAAGACAATTAAATACAGCAGAAAATTTATGTACCATAAAGATTTTTATTAATATTATGAAGGCAAGAAGACTTGAAGAGTTTCTAATGGAGAAGATAACAATACTAGTTCCCTGTAAATCAATTTGAAGTTTTGTATCTAAGTGTCCCCCAAAACCAATATAATTCAGAGAGTAGAGTATAGAATTCATCATAATACAAAGGAGACTTTCACAGTACAGATGCTTAAAATAAATTTGAGGAGTATTTTCAACTCAAATATGGTGATGACGACAAAATCGCATACATTATTGTAAAGCAAATTGTCGAAGTAGGACATGATCGTCTAAAGTAAAAGGAATGAGGACAAATTTAAATATTGGCCTACAATAAAATTAGGCGTAAGGAACATTGAAGACATTTAGACAATTTCTTATCCATCGGTTTTGAATCACGGATAGCAAGCACTTCTTGTGAACCAAGTTCGCGTTCTAAAAATAGAGACGTGAGGTATTTTCCACGTGGGAGTTCTCGTACCTGCATATCGCTTTACTGTGGCACTGATTTAACAGAATTATATCACAACTCCTAGATAAATTAGATATATAATGTGTTAAATGGGACTAAATGACCATATATTGTATTAAGTGTACCGAAATTATATGTACAATAAAAGAAAGTTCCGAGTCAAAAGGTCACTCACCGATCAAGAACGGCTGGTTTAAACACTTTGCACTTGAACAACAATAGTTATTTTAAACTTAACGTAAATAAATAATTGTATAATACATAGATTCAGAATATAATTGATTAAAATCATTGAAATCAAAACTTTAATGCATAGTTCTGTAATGCAACTGTGAAGTAAAAGCCGCCATATTGGACTTAGATCATTCCATGTGGACGGGCGGTCAAAAGGAGATAGTGTTGTGCGCAAGTCCGTGCTCACTCGATCGATCGATGTTGGTAGTGTTACCACGTCGTAACTCATAATTATAGATTAAACTGCAATGCTGTATTATTATATTTTGCAACGTATTATGATTATTTTGCATAGTACGTATATTACACATTGTAACCGGCAGCATTGTTAGATAAAAAAAATAATTAAGTATGCTTTATTATACGTACCTGATTGGTACATATGTACTTTGTGACCAAATTACTTATACACTTAAAACCATATCAGTATCAGCAAAACCTAAATACTAGCAAACTAGTTGTATTTTGTTCCAAATAATCTGTGTTGCGTGCGGATCCGAAACACATTTTACCTACGTCATTTTAGATACTTATTGTTATCAGAACACATTTTTTACTTTTTGTTATGGGTAAGTATAATATTATATTATATTCAAAGTATAACTGAAATATAATAACAAACTACAATTTAGATATAATACAAGAGAGAAATGAATGATTTGTGAAATAAAATTAAAAATTAAAATAACACTCGATACCAATTGAAGCGGTACTTTCATAAAAATCGATTCATAAAATATTTGTTCTAGCAACATCGAAATATTGAACCATAGACAAAACAACAAAACTTTATCTTATCACTTAGAAAACAAGATGGATACAAGAGTGTACAGCCGTACAGCGTAAACTAGCCAACGTATTTTAATAAAACTTGGTAAATAGACAGACTAGATCCCAAGAAAGGACAATAGGCTACTTAATATAGCGGAAAAAAAGGGGTTGAAGGGGTTGATAAGGAGGATGAAAGTTTATATAGAAATTGGAATTTCGCCATCATTGAAGATAGAACCATAGAACTTTGCGTCTAGATAATTGCCACGAAGTCGATAAATGTTTGTTCTAGCAATTTGCTAATTTTGAACTATACGGGGATGAAACAAGGGTTGAAATGGGGTTGAAATGAAAGTTTATATGGGAGTGTGTTTGTGTGAATGGTGTTATCGTGAATAATGGCGTATTCACGATAACACCATGAAACATTGTATTGTAAACATGTTTAGATATTTGACACGAAACCAGTAAATGTTAGTTTTAGCAATTTTGTAATTTCGAACTGCACGGGGATAAAATAGGGTTTCAAATGAGGGATTAAGGTCTGTTTGTAAGTTTGTCATCGTTGAAAACAAAACTATGAAACTTTGTGGCTAGATACTTAACACCAAGCCAGTAAATGTTTGGTTTAGCAATTTTGTAATTTCGAGCTGAACCGGTATAAAATAGGGGGTTTAACAGGGGACAATTTTGTAATTTTTTTCATTGTACGGTGGCGAAATTGGGTATGAAATGGGGGATGAAAGTCTGTTTAAAAGTTTGTGTCATGAAACTTTGTATACACTTGTGTCTAGGTAGAAAGTTTCATGGTTTTATCTTCAACGATGACAAACTTTCAAACAGACTTTCATAGCCCATTTCAACCCCAATTTCATCCCCGTACAGTTAAAAATAATTACAAAATTTCACGAAATGACTATTATATGTTTATATTGACCCCTTTTAATCCCTATTTTATACCGGTTCAGATCGAAATTACAAGACACAGTCAACAAATGTTTGTTCTAGCAATTTATTTTTTCAAACTGCACGGGGGTAAAATAGGAGTTGAAATGGGGAGTTCATCATTGTTTCAAGTATAAGCATGCAATTTTGGATCAATATTCTTTATTTGAAGAAAAGTAATGTGTTTAAATTTAGAAAATTCGAACTTTAGTGGGTAAAATAGGCGGGGATAAAAGATCGTATTGAGGCCCACATAGTCAGGCTTGCATGTCTTAAGTCTAAACCCGATACCGATTTGGATTAATCTTGATATAGAAAAATACAGTGGATGTTGGTTAATGATAAGCTACTTTTAATAGCTACAAAAAAATTGGCAGTCATAGGAACTGCCGATAGAAGTGAAAACTTAAAACTCAGAATTTGATAGCTTACTTTTGAAACTACGCGGGTGAAATATATATATATACATGGGGGAACTGAGCCACCCTTTCCCCGAGGGTCTCGGGGCGGGAGTAAACCGAGACTAGCTCGAGTAATATTTATTTCGCGCGGACGAAGTCGCGAGTAAAAGCTAGTAGATTATAGAGGAACATTATTTGTTTGCTCTCCATAAGGGAACAAAGATTATGTAATTACTACGTATACGTATAGGGTATACAGGGTTGGGCAGTATTTGAATTACTTGTAACATACGTAATTGAAATACAAATACGTATTTCGTATTAGTATTATTCGTGTTCCGCTAACTTAAAACGGTTAAGGAAAACTTCATGAGGAAACCGACATGTACCTAGAATTTTTCGAGGAGTGCCAGCGTGGTGGATTATGGTCTTGACATTGCAAAAGAAGACCCTGAGTCCCAGCAGTGGGAGCATTTAGTGGGATGCTTATGCTTTTGCTACCTAATCGTAGATATCGTTACTATTGCTTATGAACATCTGCAAAACCGTTAAAGAATAAATAGTTCGGAGAGCATTAGTATAGCCTAAATCACACGGGGGCAGAACAGTGAGGCAGTACCGTAGGGCAAAACAGTTTGGTAGGACAGTATCGTTCAAATATATGATTATAGGATAGACGGGACAGTCCATGTGAGCGATGGAGCGTCGACGACGACAACGGCAATATTTGCGCCGTTTACTAAAAAATTGAGCTTATTGAGTGTGTAAATAATGAAATAAATAAAAAAGAAAAACACGTATGACAAATGAAAATTAGTTTTATAGTTTCGTCCATTGGTAATTTAGGAGGTGGGCATTTTAATTTAAAAACAAACAAATTTTAAGTAAAACAAACCACACCAATGCAAAACAAGTCAAAACACGCGTGCGCCCACTCTCCTGCTCTTTAGACTGCCCTGCCATTGCGTTCACACGAGTCCAACCACAAGACAGACGAGCGAGAAAGGTGGTGGGGAAAGCAAACTGCCCCGAAAAAATAGACCGGCGGGCTATTAACTGTTCTGTCTTGGTTACTGTCAAGACAGTACTGTTCTGTGCTTTCAAGCAGTACCAGGACTGTGCTGTCCACTGTCCTGCCTCACTGTTCTGCCCCCCGTGTGTAATAGGCTTATCGGAAGGCGTTCCTTGCGTACTTGAGCCCCCGGGCCTATGCAGATCGGACATCAAGAGACCGGATGGGTTGACTCTCGTGCCCTGGAAGAACGGGAAGTGACTAATTTGGGACGCCACTTGCGTCAGCACTGCCAGCCACCTGGGTCACACTATCTACTTAAGTTATTAATAAGTCTATTAATTCCAAATCTATAAGTTACGGCTGGTCTATTCGGAGAACGGCAGCTGCCGATTCGGAGCCCCGGATACAAATCCCACACGCATCACTGTCTTTTCGGAGTCATGTGCGTAATGCCGGTAACTTAAAACGGTGAAGGAAAACCTCGTGAGGAAACCGCCATGTACCTAAAATCTTTCGAACTCATGTGTCATCCACCACTCGCACTGGGCCAGCGTGGTGGATTATGGACTTGATTCTCTCATTGCGAGAGAAGGCCCTGAGTCCCAGTTGTGGTAACATTTAGTGGACTGTTTAAGTTTATTGACAAAGCTAGATTTCTCATTGTCACATCAACGTCGTCTTTAATGTTCCGTTTTTTCTACTTTAGTAGGTAAGGTAAAGGGGACCTACTGGTGACGATCTCTATCCCCTCATAAGTTAAGGCTGGTCTAGTCGGGAGAGCGGCGACTGCCGATCCAGCGCTCCCCGATACAAATTCCACGTGTATCGCTGACTTTTTGAAGCCATGTGCGTAATGCCGCTAATTTAAAACGGTGAAGGAAAACATCGCGAGGAAACCGACATGTACCTAGACTCTTTCGAGGTCATGTGTCATCCACCAACCCCCACTGAGCCAGCGTGGTGGATTATGACCTAGAATCTTTCCTTGCGAGAGAAGGCCCCAAGTTCCAGCAGTGGGAACAATCGGTGGGCTGGTTATGTTATATCCCTCATGGGGACTACCCCATAATATATGATATTATATTCATTTACACATAGAATAAACTATTTTCGTACAAAAAATTAAACCTACTCCAAAACCACAAATAGGCACTCAAAAGCGAAAAATAAACTAAAATCATTATTATAAGCGCTACTCAATCATCTATTTGAAGTCGGTGCCAGCCAAATCTAACAGATACTACTTACCTGTGCCTATTTACCATGTGTCTACATAGCATCAATCTACTAACTTTTTGACCTGACTGGCACCGACTTCAAATAGATGATTGAGTAGCGCTTATAATAATGATTTTAGTTTATTTTTCGCTTTTGAGTGCCTATTTGTGGTTTTGAAGTCGCTTTAATTTTTTGTACGAAAATAGTTTATTTTACTCTTTTTAGTGTACAAGAACAAAATTAAAAATTTTGATTAACCCCCGACTACCTTGGATTTGTTACCTGTCAAACATTCTACTAGTCAAGCCCTTTCATTTGATACCCATATAAAGGGAGTTGTGAAAAAAGAAATGTATTTTGGCATTTTGTGGAAGCGGCCATCTTGGATTTGAATTTTTTCATAGTGCAAAGTATTCTACTAGTCAAGTTCTTTCGTTTGATACCCAAATTGAGGTAGTAATGAAAAATCCATACTAATATTATAAATGCGAAAGTAACTCTGTCTGTCTGTCTGTCTGTCTGTCCGTCTTTACCGCCTAAACCAACCAACAGATTTTGATGAAATTTGATACATATAGATAGAATAGATCCCGAGAAAGGACATAGGCTACTTTTTGTTCCGAAAAAAAGGGTTAAAAGGGTTAAAATAAGGGATGAAAGTTTATATGGAAAACTTCGTCATTGTTGAAGAACTATGAAACTTTACGTCTAGATATTTAACACGAAACCATAAAATGTATATTTAAGCAGTTTTGTAGTTTCGAACTGTACCTACGGGGGTGGAATTGGGTTATTTTTGTAATTAAAATTGTAAAGAATTATAATTACGAATTAGATTGGAAGCAAGTAGGTATGTCCTGAGGTGTTTTCCGACGAGACAAAAATAATTCTAAAGTGCGCACTAGATGGCGATAGTGAAAAAGAATAATCTAAATTATTTGTGATAACTTAAAATTATGGAAGTATCGCAAATACATAAATTATTTTATATCTACACCAATATTATAAAGAGGGAAGATTTTATTGTTTGTTTGTTTGCATCGAATAGGCTCCGAAACTACTGGACCGATCATTGATAAAAATAAGGAAAGGAAGATGAGGTACGTTGTTCTAATATGAAAACAACATAATGTGGCGAAAATTTCACACAAATACATAACGTGCACACAACTACACTTCCATCGTGAGATACGTTTTAATGAATGACAAAGACATCGTAGCAAATTGGCAGTAGATGTAAATGAAACAGCTATACATACCACAGTTACACGTTTGTTTAAATATTTTTTTCCATAAGAATAGAAAGACATACGAAGATACTGGCGTGAAAGAGAAGGAGTGTTTTACCCGTTATCACTGCAATCAACATATCGCTGGTCGTGTCCCACTCTTTCACGTCATGTATATCTGTCCCTTTTTACGAATGACAAATTGTTTACAATAGAAAGTATTATTTTAATTGAAATAATTGAAATTATTTTGAATTAATTGAAAAATTAAGTGGAAACACTGTATCAGACATAGGTACATAAATCAGAGTTAAGTAGTGGCCGCTTCTTCCAATTACATGAGCGCAAAACAGTACAGACGAAAACAAACAAGAAACTTAGAACTTACGTAAACCGAACATGTTTATACTTGCGTTTGCCCTTTTAATAGTTGTGTTACATTATTATAGCGTTCTTAGGTCTTCTGAGGTTTCCAAGTGAACACCGAAGTTAAGCAAGAAACATCACGGTCATGGGGTCAAGCACGCAGGTACACAATCGATCTGCCAAAATTTTTGTAGATGCGACTTTAACCTACCGATTTCTACGGAGTAGACAGTTGTTTGATGTGTACCAAATGATTACACCTATCTGCACGGCAGAAATCGTACTATGTACTAAATTCACCTCTGCATATATGCTCACATATCAAAGTGGCATATATGTTTTTCTCTGGGCAACCATTGTTAACTGGTGGCATTTTCGATTGAATGATTGACGACTACCGTGAGTCAGTTTCGGTATAATTAGAACTGATAATCAACCCAGACACTTACGAATTACGAACGTCTACAATCCCCTACACTCAATATTGAAATCCTCACATCGTCGAATGGCTTTTAGAAATTAAATCACAAGTCCAACAAATTTAATTCATTGGAAACATATCTTCGAATTAGATAAGTCTTATCTCTTCCACAGCGATAATAAGATCCGACACTCTCAATAGAGCTTGTATACGAGTATAAAACTTTTAACCAAAAATCTTCGTAAAATTGAATAATGTGTTTTTTGCAAATAAGTAGGCACGATGAAAACAAAGACAAACGCCACTAAAATTGTTCAAAGAAACTTAATTTTGAGGCGTTGATTTCCCGAATGTAATGTAATAAAATAATGTTACTTACTTGTAAGCACTGGCCCATTTTGTTTGGCAGCTGCAGGGAGAACTTCCTTTTCTTGGGAATGCTGTTTGACCTTTTCCTTTTCTTTTTCTTCTGATTTGTGTAGCCTCTCACGCGGCATCCTCTGGGGCAAGGGTACTGGTGCGGGCGCGGCGGCGGCAGCGGGAGCAGGCGCGGCTGTTGTCACCGACAGCACGGGCGCTGCGGGGGCAGGGGACACCACGGCCGGCGCCGGCGCCAGGGCGGCTACCGTCACCGGACTAGCAGAAGCTACGCTCTCCGTCGGAGGTGAAACCGCTTTCTGCGTTTTATTCGATACCGCTTTCTCGGCGGTTACAGTTTTACTCGTTTCTATTATTGCTGAATGACAAGTCACGTCACTCTTCTGAGTAGTCTTAATACTCATAGTAATTTTAGGCACTATAACGGGACTATCCGATATTGCCGACACCACAGGCGTTTCGCTGGGCTCCACGGCAGCATCGGACCCCGGATTTCTATTATCGTTTACATTTACTAATTCAGACTTCATAACATTATTATTAATAGAGCTCAAAGAGCTTATTGCATTCAATTGAGGTTGACTGTTACTTGTGGAAGATATACGCAATTCGAAATTCTTAGGTATAAAATTAGATTTTATAGTGCTTTCGAGGCTAGGTTGATTCGCTGCTTCGTTAACCATTCTCGAGAATTCTTCGGCGATACTATGCGTCGGCGCGGGTTCCTGTGTGACAATACTTAGCTGTTAGCTCTCATGTAACTCGAGTTATGAAATCCCAGAAAAAAAATTACAGCATTTATTCATTAAGGGCTCGCACACATTTTACTGTACATATAATGTTATAAAACTTAAAAAAGAGGTTTATTTATGCTCTACAAAATGTTGCTAGTCTCGCATTAATATAAATATCGGAGTCTTTCTAATCAAATTTATGTTTAATTTTTTCATAAACGTTGTTAAGCGTGAAGTTAAATATGGTTATTAAAATTCATAACAAACGTAGACGAATTAAATTGCAATAAAAAGAAATATGTTTAATTGGACAAAAGCATTAAAAAAGAATGTTCATTTTATTGCTGATTTTAGTCCCCGACGCATAAAGAGGAGTATAGTAATATTAACATAAATATGTATCAAGTGTGTACATAATCTCAACCAATTGTCGTCCCCTTTGAGCGTAGACAAATAATAAATAGTAAACAACATAATAAAGCTAAGGTTTGCTTAAGATTTGTCCCAGATAAAGTCGGATAAGAGTAGGCTTATTATAGTGATGAGTCAATCTCTATATTTAAAAATGTTATGTTAGTTTGTGTACGCTTCAATAACTCAAAAAGTTCTGCACCGATCGAGCTGAAATTTTAGAATGATATATAATCCACATCAAGGATTGTTTTTATCTAATTTTTGCATCACAAATCACAATGTGCAGGGTACAACTAGTAAATAATAATTTATTGATATACGGTATCGATATTATTAGTCCCAGACAGAGGCGGTCGAAGTCTGTTGATGCAGAAAAAGGGCATTTTTACGTCATTTCTGATTAAATTTACACATAGGTAATACTCACTGGCTGTGGAGTCTGCCTGTCGTGCGATTCCGTACTTAAAAAATTACTATCTGACGAATATAGCTCTGAGAAGATATCTTGCTCTGTGAACAAAAGGACAACTATGAGGTAAATGCAAATAGTTCTTTTAATGACGGTACGAGCACCTAACTACCTGCGTTTTTTTTACATGACGTGATGAGCAAGCTCAGCTCCTGGTAGTGAACAACACGCCTGCCTAACAGTGACTCGTGGCTATCTAAATAATGTATTTTTTTTGCATTTATCTCTAAGTTTACAAGGTAAGAAATATCTATTAATGAATGAGTAGTGGTAGTAATAAATGAGAAAGCGATTGTTTCAGTTTAGTACAAAAAAGGGACCGGGTAACATCATAAATAGAACGGTTTTTTTAACGTCAATAGCAATTTACAAAATTGCTTCCATACGGAGACAAGTAAAAAAAACGAATAATGCTTTGCATGCCTGATACAGTTTGGCGTTTCAGCTTCTTAACTATCAAATCTATCCCAAATTCTATTACAGTATTGGATTGCTCAAGGATTAAAGACTTTATTTCACATGAATAGTTTCGCAATTTGATGTCATATTGAAAACATAAGATAACACTATAATAATAACACAGAAGTTAATATCAATGTAAATAATGGCTAATTACTTAGACAAATCACAGAAATGAAATGATTTATCTCTTTGGCCAGTGAATTTCTTGGAAACATTTTTTTTGAAACCGGAACACAGCAGTGTTTGCATTTTGCTGCTTGGTGGTGGAAGCAAGACGTGGTATCATCACAAAACAAAAACAAAACTGGCAGAATACTCTTACTAACGTGTGTGCTAAACTATAATTTAGTACCTGGTTGACCGAGCTTTGCTCGGGTTTTTAAATGATATTTAGGCAGGTATGAATTACGTAGTGATGACTTACTTAGTTAGACCTACTTAGGTACGAATTAAATGCGTTTATAAAAGGTTCTAAGTATAAGATTTTCTCAGAAAAAAAAGAAACTTAATGAAAAGTCCTGAGTGTAACCATCAGGATTCGAACCGGGGCCTGTTGAGTCCGAGGGCGAGCATATTCCATTTAGACTTAAAGAACAGTGGCGAAATAAGTTATCGTATTCTAATGACATTGTAGGAGTTTTTCATTGTCTAAAAACGCGCATAACATGATGTTTAAAAAAAATTTAACCTAGCTAGATCGATTTATCGTCCTCGAAACCCCCTGTATACATAATTTCATGAAAATCGTTCGACCCGTTTCTGAGATTCAGATTCTATATATATATACCTATATACCTACAAGAATTGGTTGTTTAAAGGTATAATATATATCTATTAATATATCAATTTTCCATCCTTATGTTGCCTGGAAGAGATCGCTTTCAGCGATAAGGTCGCCCATTGTCACACTACTGTAAAATGTATTGTTCTTTTTTTCTGTGTTTAATTTTGTTTGGTGTGTCAATAAAGAGTATATCTATACATCTATCTATTATTAATTGCGGGAAAAAAGTGTTACGGGATATTATACTACTTACGTGTTACGGGATCTATAATAGGTAGCCTGTGACTTCTTTTCTGAGCGGGTTGACGAACACCTGTTTAGAAAAGAAAATAAATAAATTAACTCTACTTAACTCATCACCCAAAAATCGCAAATAAAAAAAGAAGTATTAGTATGAGAACTAACGTGGTTATTACACATTTTAAATAAATACACGGGTTATACACGTTTGATATAGTCAGTCCAGTCCGACTCAAGTTTCGATCGCGTCTACATGTCGCACTAAACGTCGTGCTAAACGAGCTGCGACCACGCGCGCGCACTCTCCTTGAAAAAGATCGCCGGACGCGATCGAAACTTGAGTTGGACTGAACTGACTATATCAAACGTGAGTTACCTGTGTGTTTATTAAAAAATAAGTCATTCGCAAATACTGTGTAAGAGAAAGACAATTTTTCATTATTTTTCTTCAATTATGTATTTCACCTTTATCAGCGAAACCATAACAAATTAGTTACTGGACATAAGCATTTAGTGAAAAAATCTTGTTATTTTATAGGATCAAATTAATTGAATTTGGCGCGGCTTTCGGGCTGTTTCAAGTAAAGATAATACATAGGATAATAACCCAAAAAAAAAAACGTAAATAATTATTTTTAATTTTGTGGATTTTGTAATCAACACTGGCTGGCTTTAACGGTGAAAGAAATGAAAAACTACATACACACCCACACATCTTTAAACAAACATACACATTTTTTAAAATTATGCGTAATAAAACTCAAGAACAATGTTTGGTTAATATCGATTCAAGACGGCCGCCTCTACAAAATGGTGGACAAAATATTTCTTCACCGCATACCTCAATATGGGTATCAAATTAAAGGGCTGACCTAGTAGAATACTACACGCTATGACAAATTTCAAATCCAAGATGGCCGCCACCACAAAATGGCAAATTGCAATATTTTTTTCACTACTACCTTAATATGTGTATCAAATGAAAGGGGACTAGTAATCCTATAAAATACAGCTTGACAAATTTCAAATCCAATAGGACCACCACCACAAAATGCCGAAATACATTTATTTTTTCTATTCCCTACTACTCCCTCAATATGCGTATCAAATGAAAGGGTTTGACTAGTAGAATGTTACACAGATTACAAATCCGAGGTAGGTAGGGGGTAAATATTTTTTTTTAAGTTTGTTCTTGTATTAAGAGTTGTAGTCGCTCTACTACTAGATTCGTGTGCGTAAGTATCTAGCGAAGCTAACGACTGAGTCAGATTTTACCTCTAAAAATTGCTAATAATATTGCGTACAGTGAGAGACTACATTTTGATGAAGATTTTTGATAATCTTGCATTGACAATATTATTGTGTGTGTAGCTAGCTTTTCCTAGCACATACTTTACACTGTGGTCAAATTGAAAATACGATTAATATTGCTTTATGGTAAAATTTCGACTAGTTACTATAACTCGGATCATACAGTTTGTCTTACCGCGGGATTCAATAGTTGAGTTAAATTTCGGGGCTGCGTATCTAATTCGAAGACATGACAGAAATACGCATATATATATTCCAAGAAATCTTTTGAGCTTCCGAAGATTCCGAAGCTTTTGAAATTGGCAAAAAAACGAAAAAAAAATCAATAGTAAAAGGAAGAGAATACGACAAAACTAAACGGAAAATTTATTTACAGGCGATCTGAGGTCGGGAAGCGAAAGGTCCGTGAAGGGTCCGTTTTAAGGGTAAAAACGATTTCCGATTCTCGATTTCCGGCAAAACTACAAATCCTATGGAAATAAGTGGCACTATAAATTTATAGGTAATAAAAAGATCTACAGCTTTTGCGTTAACACTTATTTCACATAACCTTAAATTTTATGAGAAAAATTCAAATGAAAAGTTATTGGTTTTTCATTTTTTCATCATTAAAAAAAAACTACAATAATTCACTGAATTACAGCTGTGAAGATTTATTTATACCAAGACAGTTTAGGCTGCTTTTCGATTTTCTACCGCACAGATTAATTTGCTCAAATCACTTATTCACAAATATTGTAAGCTACCGATATTTTAAAACTAGAACCCAGAACATTTGGTTCACCATGTCTATTCTCAACTTATTCAAGTACAGACGAGAGAGTGCGACTTCTGTATAAATTTCCTTACCTTTTCCGAGCACTTAAACCGATTCCGCGGCGCCATATAGAAAATTCGTAATTCAAATCTACTAACTACCACGCGATCTGTCGCAAGAATGGATTAGGGAACAAAACTCTCCGTATTTATATGGGGCTCTGATTTGAATTTCATATTTACAGATCAAGGATACAACATACAATTTGAATTTTAAAGTATGGCAAGATTTATCTATGGTATCAGTAACTAAACAGTGTTATATAAATCCTGCCGTCAACGACAACCGAGACTTACTAAGGGAACCCGAGCGTGCCCGTCGCTGCCGCTACATCTGCATGACTGGGTTCAGACAACATAAGTTATCAGATATTTAGCTCCGTTAGCCCACAACACTTACTTTTACTATACCCTAACAATTAGTCAGCCGATGTAAGATTTGTGAAAACAAACGAGACAGACCGATAGACAGAAATATTGTTTGTTTTTTATGTAAGTGTCACATATACCATTTTAATAAGCTTTTAGTGGCAAGCTGTTCAACTACAATTCCAAACAGACGCTTCAATTTTATTTACAGGTGTAGATTACAGCATCTCTATATTCTCATCATTATTAGCATTTGTTCAAGTTCCTTAGGTAGAGATTTACTACGATAACATGGCCCGCCCTCCAAATTACTGTTTTAATGTGTGTAGTCACATCCTTACGAAAGAGTTTGTATGTACTTGTAATTATTCGTCTGCAGTAGCAGTACGTACACATGCGTGGTGGTTCGTTGTATATACTGTCACAAATACTTTCAAACGTTTTGAATTCTGGAGGGCGGGTCATGTTATGGTAGTAAATCTCTACGCTACTCTTGGAAAATGAAACCGATTAAAAATTCAAGTTCGATTTAGGTGTTCTGGGGCTACCGTAAATAAGAATTAACGAAATAAACCTCTTCCTCTACAAAAATTATACAATTACATAGTCTAGTGACTTACATGTCGCATTTTTTATCAATAATAGGTTTATATGACCGCCGTTTCGCCTAAGTTTATTAACAAGACTATTTTCATAAACATGCATCGATATATACTCGTATCCATAGACTAGCGCCGGTTGAACATATGTCTCGTACTTGTCCACACTCTGAGTTCACATAATATGTATACATATTAGAAAAGATATCTTAGATTTGCTAAGATTGTTACAGCACACCCCGGACACACCACTAAAATTCCATACAAACGCCGCTGTGGAACTACCTACTCTTCACACAACTACGCAGATGTCGTTCGTACACACACGTGAATGTGTGCGTTAGAGCTAGGGCTACTGAATTGTTTTATTGAATAGTTGGGCCCCTTGAGTTCACCTGGTGACGTAGTCGATAAACTTGCTATAATGTTGAGTTACATAAATAGAATAGAGCCAATTCTACTATCTATACTTATAATAAAACTGTAACGGGTCGAATTTTGTACATTGAAGATATTCTGAAAAAAAAATTTTTGGAGCGCTCCATAGTCGATACTGATTATATATATAAACTGATATTGATATTGAAACTATATTTTTTTTCTTTCATGTCTGTCTGTCTGTCTGTCTGTCTGTCTGTCTGTCTGTCTTTCTGTATAGGGATCACGCATCACGCCGAAACTACTGATTCAATTCAGCTAAAACTTGGCATGACTTTAGTTTTTACTAAGGAGAATGCTGTAGGCTACTTTTGATCCTTAAATTCTGAACCGTTTTCTTGCGGGAGGGGGTGAAAGTCAGAATGTGTATTTGGTTGTAACTCATGTTTACGTTGTTTAATTTCATTAGTTTTTTTTTTCTTAGAAAGAACACATTTTTAATATTGTTCTTCAAAATTTGAACAATTTTGGTCTGGTGGTTCGGAAATTTCACAAACATCAAATAATAACGACACGCGCGGCGCGTTCGGTACATACTAACTTCTAAGTATTCTGTGTATCACAGACGATCCACAGAATATCTAGATTCTAGTTCTAGAACGTGCCCACGTGATCGCGTCGCGTCGTCTTGAATGAAAAAAGAATTGTCAAAAATATATTTTTGTGTGGAAAAACAAACATCATTCAGTTATAACCGACTTCAAACAAGGAAGATGTTCTCAATCGGGTTGCATGTTTTTTATTCGGTTTTATTTTACGCGATAACTCCGCTAATTCTGAGTTGATTTTGATAATTCCTTTTTTGTTTGGTTGAAAATACTTCAGAGGTGATCTCATATATCAAAAACAGGGAGGTAGTTTTTAAAATATCAACAAAAAAAACTAAAATCAGCTCAGATTTATCTGTACGACATAGACATAGCTTCTTATAAAATTTAGTCGAATGACACAATTAAATTACCTGTCATTGAAGTAGATTATTGTTCTTTTGGAGAAAACATATCAGCATAATAAGTAGCAGCATAAACAACCCATTAAATGTTTCCACTGCTGGGCGTCGGGGCCTTCTCTCGCAAGGAGAGAGACAAGGCTATAATCTACCACGCTGGCCAAGTGTCGGTCGGTGGATGATATATGACTTAGAACTTAGATTCTAGGTACATTTCGGTTTCCTCACGATGTCTTCCTTCACCGTTATAATTACCGGCATTGCGAACATGACTCTGAAAAGATAGTGGTGCGCGTGGTTTTGAACCCTGAGTCTCCGGTTCGACAGTCGCCGTTATCCCGACTAGGTCAGCTGCAACTTACTACACCAGCCGTAACTTATTAGAAAACGTATTATTTCAATCCAAATACAGTTTAAAATTTAAAGATAGTGTTCAACAAGCTTCGGTGACCGAAGCAGACCGTTGTTAGGGTTCCGTACCCAAAGAGTGAAAACGGGACCCTATTACTGAGACTTCGCTGTCCGTCCGTCCCTCCGTCTGTCACCAGACTGTATCTCAAGAACGGCGATAGCTAGACTGTTGAAATTTTCACAGACGATGTATTTCTATTGACGCTTTAATAAAAATACTAAAACTAAAATAACTATTTAAGAGGGGGCTTATTTCCATACAACAAACTTGATTTTTTTACTGTTTCTTGCTCGATACTAATAACGTACCTGTCGCAGGTATATGCTTTAACTATTTAAATAATAT
>CM029767.1:10907148-11007148 GCA_017562165.1 Ectropis grisescens | reverse complement strand
GACACACACACAGACAGACAGACATCGACGTCAAACTTATAACACCCCTTTTTTTGGTCGGGGGTTAAAAACTAGTTCAGGAAATAAGCAATAAATCGTAAACGGTAAATTCTACAAAAAATTTATAGATATAAAGAGATGCAACATGATATTTTCTACAACAATGATGCCAATAATTTTCGCTCTAAAGTACATAAGTTTTGATATATCAGCCCAAACGCTTTTTGCAAGATGGCGCCTGAGGCACCACCTAGATCTGTCAGTATTTTGTGATTTCATGCTCAGCAAATGATCCTAAACCTGACAAAAAATATTGGATTGGCAATTTAGTGCTAGTTTCCAAGATTCAGAATTTGCCTCAAGCGCCATTTAGAAAAAAACTATTTTGGCGGTATCTCGGAAACTATACGTTTTAAGGCGAAAGTCACTGAGGGCATTATTGTAGAAAATAACATTTTGCATCTTTTGTTTGCTGGCAACGAACCAATTAAGCTGATATTTTAAGAGTTATCGGCGGCGAAAGAAAAACTGTTTATTAAATAAGCAAGAAATCGTAAACGGTGAGTTGTGGGGAAAAAAATGTACAGAATGAAAGATGTAAAATTATATTTTCTACAATAATGTTTTCAATAATTTTTGCCCTAAAGTGCTTAGTTTTCGAGATATCAGCTTAAACGTTATTTCATGATGGCGCCTGAGGCGAATTCTTGATCACGGAAACTAGCACTAAATTGCCGGTCCAATAAAAATAACTAACTTTGAATGTGAAAGTCATGGAGGTGATTATTGTAGAAAATATAATTTTGCATCTTTCGTTTCCAGTAAACCCTGAAACTAAAAAAACTTACTGTTTATGATATACTAGATGTCCGCCCCGGCGTTGCCCGTGGTACATTATATAGTACTCATCAGGATCCCGTACATATACAACGGTGAAAGAATGACTGAAATCGGTGTAGTCATTCCTAAGAATATCGCTTTTAAACAAAACACCTCTTCAGCTACCTGCTACGCCACCTGTCAGATATTAGTTGCACCAACACAGATTTAGAAAAAAAAAATGATTAGCAAAGGTTTTATATTCAAGATGTATGTAATCTGTGATATTCAATGACGCAATCTTAGACACATGCTGTCATGTGTCATGTCAAAACACGAAACGTACGAAAACTCTCAATAAGGAATATGTTTTCCCGATTTTGTTACATTCTTGATTCATGCTCCGCTTCTATTTTCTCTGATTCTATTTTTTCTGATTCCATTGTCTTGACGTATCTAGTCTACTATCTTTTGCCTTTTCTTCTTAGGATCGTGTATAGTAGCACGCCCAACACCATATTCTTTTGCCAATTTGCACATGTTTTGTCCATTATCTAACTTTCTTAAAATCTCAATTTTATTATTCAAATCTAGTGTCTTGTGTTTGCGTTTATTTGAAATTTTTAACTATAAACTATTCTCACTTGAATAAAACAAATACGTTAGCACGTGGACGTGATAAGTTTTGAGGTTAGACTGCTGCTAGTCGACGACGCAGCGACCAAGCGCACAGGTATGGAGGGGTGAGGGAGATGTGGGCGGAGGGTGCCGGATTAGTGAGATTGTACTAATTATATTTTCATATTTCATAGCTGGACATATTTCCGTATATTTTCAAAACAAATGCTCGAGTGTCCACACACGCAGCTATAATATATGTTTTTGTGACGTCACCCAACTATACCGTAATATATTATATTAAGGCATTTTAATATAAATTATAGTATAGCAAGGCATATTTTGAATGTACCTACAGCGTGTTTCAAAATTGTCCGAACACACATCACGAGTTGTTTTACATAATATTACTTTTACTTATCCCGATATTAATCAAGTTCTGATGATGGATCTAGAAGGTGGTCATAGGAAACCTGTAATGAAACGACGAATCCCGCCAAATCTGGGATTGTTTTAGTTGTCTTTATGAGTACCTTGGTGTCCGTGGTGCTAGATGGAAACCATGGTCTGAATCTGAATTTGGAAAATTTCCATAGGAATCTGGTAACTAAACGACTTTACACCATCGAGTTTGGGCATTCGCCTTGATGAGTACTTTGGTGCTAGATGGCCACTAGGGTCTGATGACGAAACTGGAAGATGGCTATAGGAACTTGGTAATTAAATGACATAACCCTTTCGAGTTTGGGCACATATATCTCTTGACTAGCACTTCAGTGCTAGATGGTAACCAGGCTATAATAATGAAGCTGGAAGATGGTCATAAGAATTCATTAACTAAACGATATAACCCTATCGAATTTTGGTCTCATTACCTTCGTCTCGACGATTACTTTGGTGCTCGATCCTAACGAAGGTCTGATGATGACAGCTGGAAGATGACCATAGGAACTTAGTAATTAAATGACATAGCCCTTTCGAGTTTGGGCACATATATCTCTTGACTAGCACTTCAGTGCTAGATGGTAACCAGGCTGTGATAATGAAGCTGGAAGATGTTCATAAGGATTCAGTAACTAAACTATATAACTATAATCTATATAAATATAATTTTGGCTCGTTTTATTTGTCTTGACGAGTAATTAGTTGTTAGATAGCCAAGGTCTGATGATAAAGCTGGAAGATGACCTTAAATACTTCATAATTAAAAACATTATTACATAACATAATTACCCCATCGAATTGGGGCTAGTTTTATTCCGATGTTGTCATAAACATCGTATTACATATTATTGTGATGTTCTAGATCCATTGTATTTTAATAAAAACACAGTTAAATTATGAAATTCTTTAAAAAAATGTGGCGGCCATCTTGGAATTGTATTTTACTATAGCGTATAGTATTATACTCAAGCCATTTCATATCCATATTGTGTAGGGCTATGAAAAAAAAACGAGTACGTTAACCACCATTTTGTGGCCGCAGCCATCTTCCATCTTGAAAGTGGACCTGGATTAGACCAGACGGTTCCACAAAAAATGAGATCGACTTCATTATGATGACTAAATGGCAAATATTCAGCGATGTCTCTGTGATCAGCAGGGTTAAGACCGGCAGCGATCACCGTATTGTAAGAGGCACGCTGAATCTAAACATTAAGCTCGAAAGATCACGTCTAATAATGAAGTCCACGCCACACCCCGGACACTCCACTAAAACTCCATACAACCGCCGCTGTGGAGTTGCCTACTCTTCACATAACTACGCAGATGTCGTTCGTACACACGCGTGAATGTGTGCGTTAGCGCTAGGGCTACTGAATTGTTTTATTGAATAGTTGTGCCCCTTGAGTTCACCTAGTGACGTAGTCTATAAACTTGTTATAATGTTGAGTTACATAAATAGAATGAAGCCAAATTATACTATTCTAATTAAAGGGTATTTGCACAGATTTCTAAATTGTTTCAGAAATCTGTGGGTGTTTGTATTGCCATGTAAAATGAAACGAAACCGATGATAGATTAGATCAGTTACCTAGATATCTATTTCTGTTAGTAGGTACACATTCGCATTTTATTTTACACTTACCCATGAATGAAACTTTATTCTATCACTATAATTATTCCTCCAGGCATTATCAATCCGTGCTTGGGCACGTAAGTTACTTACTGGCTGTGTGAATTACGAACTTTGAGTTAAAACGACTTCGTTATTATAAATAAATAAATATTGGTAGACAATTCACACACAACACCATCTGACCCCAAACTAAGCAAAGCTTGTAATATTATAATGCAACGTTATTGAAAAGTTTCTAAGCTTACGTTATTTTATCATTAGGAAATTGAATAAAGCTTTTAATCTTGTCCCGTTTAGTTGACGGACAGCCGTAAACAGCACAACAACCCACCCTGATGTTATTTCGTTAGGAATTAGATGTTCGATACCAGCCCTTCGTTGAGTGCTCCTAGCGTATCCGAAACGGCCTGAGGGGTGAGGAAGCTTGAAATTGGCGGGGGTTGGGGAGTGTCCGTTCTATCTATATTATCTATTCTATGTCCACGCTCCGACCAAATTATGCTCAGATCGAAGATCCCGCTAACTTTCAACTCGAACTTCAAAATCGCTTCGAATCCTTAGATGAGTGCGTAACAGCGGACGAAATAAAAGAAAAGCTAATGGAAACTGTTCATGCTGTTGGCAGAAAGTTCTATAAGAGCCAAAATAGAACTCAAAAGCTCAAAATCTAAATCTCATGGCGGTCAGACGAGATATGCGGTTACAGTCTTCGGTTGACATGACGGTATACAGACGGCTCAATAGACAGATCTCTACTTGTGTGCGACGCGACATACGCTGCTTGAATACTTCGAGTATTGAAGAGGCTATCAAGCAAAACAAAGGCTCGAAAGTGTTCGCAAGAAATCTGTCTCTTGGGCAAAGTCAGCTGATCAAACTGAAGACCGATAGTTGTAACGTTGTCTCGTCGAAGCCTGAGATTTTGGAGCAGATTGAGAGGTTTATGAAAAGCCTGTCTGTGGGGCGCCTAAAGGTAATGCTGCTACTGTATGTAAAATTTTAGTATCAGCGCGTCAGGCGTCTGACCGTTCCCTCAGACTAACAAGTTTTTCGGCTGATGAGGTATTCCGCATAGTCTCATCCAGAATACCTCCAAAATAGTCAAAAGACATATACGGTGTGTCGATGGAGCTAATAAACTAGACATTTTTCCTCTAACTCCGGTTCTCGCCACACTGTTTAATAAGTATCTTAGGGAGGGGTCGTACCCGTCGCCGCTGGAAGATATCAAAAATGTCCCCGATATTTAAAGGCAAAGGCAAACGGGACGATATTGATGGATATAGACCAGTATCGATTATATCAGTAATAGCCAAAGTATTCGAAAATGGCTTGAGTTCGCGATTAGTGGCCTACCTATCGGAAACCGAGGCGCTGTGTGAACAACAATACGCATACCGCGAAGGGATGTCTACGACTTCTCTAACGCGTGAAGTGATTCGTAGTGTGAACTTCCCGTGAACGTAAAGAGCAAGTAGCCGTCTTATGCTGTGACTTATCGAAGGCCTTCGATGTCGCAGAACATGAGACCTTAGCTTTAAAGCTGAAACACTATGGCATAGCCGGGAAATCATACGAGGTATTGACTGACATGTTACGAGGCCGCTCTCAAGTAGTGGATACTGGCGATAGCGACAATAAATCAGACTCGTTGCCTTCGTTTATGGGAGTACGCAGGGTTCGTCTGTTTCTAATATCATGTTTTCTCTCCTACTAAACGATCTATCCGAAGCCGTAAAGGGTGCAGCCATATTCATGTATGCAGATGATGTCGCTGCCGTAGTCACAGCTGTAGTTCAATTAGAAGATGAATTAAATATTGCAATTAACAGCTTAAATTCATGGTTTGGTGGCAACGGTTTTATGCTAAATTAAAAAAAGACTCACTTTATTCACTTTTGTCTGTCGGGACACCACACAAAACCGCGAAAAGTCGCGCTAAATGGTGTTAGGATTAGGATTAGGATTGAGCAGGTACAGAACACCGCATTTTTGGGGTTCGAGATTGATCGCAGCATGACGTGGGAACATCACATCGACAAGATGTGTGCTAAAGTTAGCAGTGCGTGCTTTGCGCTAAGACGAGTATCCCCAGTGGAGTCTACGGAAGTATCACGTGCATGTTACTTCGCCACAGTGCATTCACGGTTACAGTACGGCGCCTAGCTATATGCGCGCGCTGCCGACTGGGAGCGTGCGTTCCGCGCCCAAAAACGTGCCGTACGTGCCATTGTTGGCGTATCGCAATGTACATCCGTCAGACCATATTTCAAGGAGCTTGGTATACTTACTTTACCTGCTATCTTGATCTATCAAGTGGCTGTGTATGTCAAAAATAATCTAGAATCGTACAACACGCGAGGAGAGAGACATTCTCGTAATATACGCAACGCCAATAAGCTGGATGTTATACCACACTCTTTCACGAGGGCACAGAAGTTAACTGACATTATGGGACCGGAAGTTTATAACACTCTTCCCAAAATAGTTATATCGGCCCCAAGTTTCGGCAGCTTCAAAAACAGAATAAAATGCCGATTATCGATCAAAGTTTTTATAGTTACAGCGAATTTTAAAGAGTGATGGCAAAGTTCCCATAAAAATGTAAATAAATAAATTTGACATAGGTTAGTACAATTGCAATAAAGACATTATACTCGTATAATGCTTGATAGTTTTCTGTAATAATAATTATATTACAATAATTATTGTAATACAGTAAAGTAGTCCGTTCAAACTTTGAAAATGTATACAATTTGTATGCTCTTTCTTTTGTTTTCATCTTATACCTTTAAACGAGCAATTCTTGTATACATATATGCATATGTCGCAGCCGGATCGTACAATCCGCTGTATTACATTACGGCTAGCCGTTTTGAAAAACAGGGCCGTTTTGTAATGCGGTGGTTCAACGATTAGCCGCATTGTCATTGCGATACGTTCTTCAATACGGCGGCCAACATTTAGCCGCATTGTACTACTGTTTAAATTGTAGGGTGACCATACTTACAAAATAAACAATGAAAATTAATTGTATTATAATAATCAGAAAAAGCTGACAGATTATCTCTTGCCATATTTCTTACACTTTTTTTTTAACATGATACCTCTCAGATAAAACTTGATAGCCCTTAACTTGATATTGGTGATGGTACACCTATACCTAATAAATATGGTGCACTTAGACAAGGGTCATCATTGAGATTTGACTCAGGGTGGGCTCCCACCAGAAGCTCTGCGGTCAGCCCTGAGACCTCCCTTGAGCTTCTGGCTCCCGCATTTTTTATATACACTCTAGGAGTAGTAGCGACAAGACTAGGTGGAGTCGGGGTGCTCCGAGTCAGATCTGGGTCTTTCCTAACCTACCCGGTCCGATTTAGTTTTAGCAAGGTGGTAAACCACCCCAATAATATTGTGTAGGATTCCGCCGAACACCAGAATCCACAGTCACCTTAGCAATTTAGCAACACACGTACTATTTTCAACGCCATGATGTTGTTATGTCAGACAGCGCCATGAGTGTTAAGAAACGGGACTAAAAAATTGTCAAAGCGGCGGCTAATCTTTCGCTTTATTACATTACGGCTAGCCGTTTTGAATGACGTATGGCATCGAACACATTCCGGCTGTTTTTAAATCAGCCGCTTTCAATCTGGCTAATCGTCAAACCGCCGCTTTACAAAACGGCCCGGCCGTAATGTAATACAGCGGATTATACGATCCGGCTTCGACATATATATATATATATACATATACATAGAATCTGAATCTCGGAAACGGCTCGAACGATTTTCATGAAATTATGTATACAGGGGGTTTCGGGGACGATAAATCGATCTAGCTAGGTTTTATTTTTTAAAAACATCATTTTATGCGCGTTTTTAGACAATGAAAAACTCCTACAATGTCATTAGAATACGATAACTTATTTCGCCACTGTTCTTTAAGTCTAAATGACAGTCGGAATATGCTCGCCCTCGGAGTCAACAGGCCCCGGTACGAATCCTGATCGGAGTTTTTCTTTTTGTTCTTTTTTTTTTCTAAGAAAATCTTATAGTTAGAGCCTTTTATAATATATTTATAAACGCATTTAATTCGTATCTATAGTCCGTTCCACGGAGAGGTGTAGAAAATGTAAACAAAGGTGCTACCATAACATAAAAATCGTTTAACCTTAGTATTTTTCTAAAACTCTTAAATTATTTTTCACAAATATGATACGACTTTACTGTGATCTTAAATACAACATACTTGGATTTGTATTGATCAAATAATTATTTATTAACTTATCTTGAAAGTTATAAATAGTAGTAGTAGAATGTGGTAGATACAGTTTTAAACAGTGGCAATTTGATCTATGTTTCTCAAACTGCGAATCCCATCGAAACATAAATGTGAAGTGAAAGACAAGTTCAATATGATATGATATGAATATGATATTAAAAAACCAGCCAAGTCAGACTGCTTGTATCATCATCATAAATTATAAAAACAAATCATATTTTAAGTGTTTAAAACTAGTCTATGTTATTACAAATAGATTTTAGAACTGACCATTTAAGACCATTTAGATCCCTATTCTCTAGTCGTTGAAGTCAACAAACAAGGCAAATATATAATATCATAATACTGAACTTTGATCTCACTTCAATTAAGTATACGCATATTTCTGATGAGATACCATTACTTTTTGCGCGTAAATTATATGACGTTTACCTTATGAACCACCAAATAATGTCTATTTATTCGCAAGAAAATCTACTAATGCTTATTAAAAGTGCAAAAGTTTGGATGTATATTGCTCA
Source organism: Ectropis grisescens (assembly GCA_017562165.1). Classification (NCBI taxonomy): domain Eukaryota; kingdom Metazoa; phylum Arthropoda; class Insecta; order Lepidoptera; family Geometridae; genus Ectropis; species Ectropis grisescens. The sequence continues at coordinate 10,998,826 of CM029767.1, read as the reverse complement.
ATCAAGTTGGATGATGTGCTGGATTGTGAAAAAAGTACATCCACGGATACGGATCTGAATGTGGATATACATACGAGTATCTAAAGCTGCGCTAGTAGGCTCATATCAGATTTGGCTGGGCAGGGGAGAGAAAACGAGTAATGTAGGTGAGTGTTGATGTACGTCAGAAAAGGGCTCCTTAAACCTAAGCCCGAGTCACAAGTCTCGGGATCTACTCGGGACTACCGTCTAATGATAGGCCTCATCACTGGCCACTGTGAGTTAAACTACCATCTTCACAAAATAGGATTCACTGACAGTCCCCTATGCAGGGGCTGTTTGCGGGAGAATGAAACTGTGAAACACGTGCTCCTACGTTGTGAGGTCACAGTAAGCATAAGATTAAGATCAGGACTCCTTGAAGATATTCCAAATCAAGAATGCAGAAACACAACACCTGACGAAATGGGAGTGGAACTAGTATGCCGGCGACCCAAGGCCGTGGTCAGCTATTTTAAGGAGCTTGGCTGGTTTGGGTAGGTGGGCAGAGAGGAAGTGCACAATACACCCCTAGCGGGACGTCTGTGCAGGTCTATCACCCCCACCCTTAATTTGAATTTGAATCTACTCGGGATTTCTCTCTCTCTGCCACACGATGGACCCGGCACCCACACGGTGCTATCATATATATCTATATATATATATATATATATATATAAATATATAATTTAATGATATATATATATACGTATATATCTCATTAAATTTAAGTTTACTAAAAAATCAGTCATTTCACATACATAATGAAAAAGGAAATTAAGTGCTACATAACCAAACAAACGGACTTATCGGAATATATTTAATCTTGTTATGTGACGAAAATCTAAAAAGGCAAACAGAGACGCTTACAATGAACTATCTTCTAAAACAAAGGTTGAGAAATGCTGGTCTGTCATATTGAGAGTGACATTGATTTGTTTACATTTTCTACACCTCTCCGTGGAACGGACTATAAGTAGGTACATATTCTAACAAAAACATAAAAAAACATATTGACGATGCATCTGCACAAACAAACAACTGTTGAATAGATGGCGCTGCACAACTTTGCTTTGAGATAACACCAAAAATGATTATCAATTATTCGTTTGTTAAATGGCATATTTTTTAACCGGTTTAAAAAAGGAGGAGATTCAGACACTTCGGTTTGAACCCTGATCTCGTCTTTTTGTCGTTCATCTTTTTTTTGTTCTTTCTATTCTGATAAAAGCAACGATAATGATAATTTCTTTATCAACGCACAAAATCTTAAAAAAAGGGGGGAAATGGCGATGTCTCTATACAATATACAATAGTTTGTATAGAAGCAACTGATGTACCGACACAGCAACCAAAGAGAATGTAAAATGTAAAAACACCAACATTAAAGCTACTTAACAATAGATGGCGCTGGTAAGCAAGACTAAAGTAAGCTATAACTAATTGGACTCGTGATCGTTTATTGAATTATTGCGTTAATTTTCTTTTATATTGTGATGGCAAGATTGAAGACTATCATTCACTAGCACGCACTATCATTCACTAGCACGCACAAGACGTTGGCGTAATTGTACTCATCAAACATATCACACTAACATAACACACCGGGATAGAAGCCAGAAATTAATACATGATGAATCAGATGACATACATGATACAACCGATTAAAAGTTAAAAAACGAAAAAAGAAGAAGAAGACTATCAGCTGACTATTATTATAATTGTATAAATTCAGACCAATGGAAACTGCGTTGCCAGACATATTGCATGCCTCTAGAAGAAGAGGCCAGTTTGTATGGGTCAATTATTTAAATGTTTTGTATCATCTTATCTTACCTGCAAACAGCAATAAAGATTTTTGTATTTTGTATTTTGTATTTTGTAGCGACCTGCCCCGGCTTCGCATGGGTGAAATGCTGGTAAAAATGTTACATTGCATTGCATATTAAATCTGCAATATCTTCGAAGGCATTCATTTAAACAACATGCTGTAGGTACTTAAGAGCTCTATATGAAACACACAATATTCAATGTACTTAATTAAATCGCTTCGTCAATAATGGCTTATTTACGAAGCGATTTTATGCAATACTAAGCCGTAAAGATAGAAATTTACTACAACGGTAGACCTTTTTTATGTAGGTACCTATGTATGCTTAGATCTTTAAAACTACGCAACGGATTTTAATGCATTTTTAATGTGTGATGGTGCATTTTTTTTTTACTTTTATAGGTTTACACCTGACCGCCATCTCGCCTGATGTTAAACGATGATGCGGCCTACGATGAAGCGTGTTTACCTAGAAGAAACGAAGAAGAAAGAAGATTCACTCTCGATTTGAAAACACAAAGATTGTAACTATCGGGAAAAACCCTCTCAGGCAACGTATTCCACAGCCTAGACGTTCTTATCACAAGAGTAGAGTCAAATCTCTTCGTTCGTGTCTTTGGAACATCAACCATGAAACGATGTCGCTTTTTCGAGCTACGAGCATTCCGATAGCATTATTATGTTGCAGCATCCATGAGTTGTGTTGCCACAAATCTGGACGTTTTCGGCGGATACTCTCACGCAAACGCTTCATGACGCCTAAATAATATTCTTTATTCACTGTTTTTTCCTCTGGAAGGAATTCGGAGTGAACCACACCACGGTAGTCAAAAAAAACTGTCAGAATCACTTTGATTTTGGAGCGACTTTGCCGCGGTTTTTTGGGTTTCGGCTCGTGTTCGAGACGCCATTCTGAAGACTGTTGGCTTGTTTGCATGTCGTAGTCATAAACCTATGTCTCGTCGCCAGTTATTATACGTTTAATAAAGGTCGGATCCGTAGAAGCTCGGGAAACCATGTCATCAGCGCCATGCTTTCGCTGCACATTTTGAACAAAATTGAGCTCTTTTGGAACTAGTCGAGCGGCGACGCATCAACAATATTTTCCATTTTAAAAATCGCCGAGAACTCAAAACTATGACCCCAACAAAAAAGAAGTGTGGCACTTGGAGAATGCCGCGGTAAAGCTATTGGATGTTGCGTGCATTTTTATCAACATAAGCAATAGGGATGTTACCAATTTTTCGAAATTGCTTTTATTTTGAAGAGTGACACTGCTGAACATAGGCCTCCCCCCCTAGATTTCTACAACGAACGGTCCTGCGCAACCTGCAACCAGCGGTTTCCAGCGACCTTTGTGAGGTCATCTGTCCATCTAGTGGGAGGCCGTCCAACACGGCGTCTTCCGGTTCGTGGTCGCCACTCGAGAACCTTTCTTCCCCATCGGTTGTCAGTTCTGCGAGCGATGTGGCCTGCCCATTGCCACTTCAGCTTGCTTACTCTTTGAGCTATGTCGGCCACTTTCGTTCTTTTGCGAATATCCTCGGATTCTGTCGCGCAAAGAGACTCCGAGCATAGCTCTCTCCATAGCTCACTGTGTGACTTTGAGTTAATGATGATGACGACGAGTAGAAAATATCGAGATGTCGATAGTTTTTGGAACAGTCTTTTCCATCTCTAGCGCAACTCTATTTTTACCTACTCACGGCACGATATTGTTTTAGGTGTGCCACCGCACATTCGCAGTCCACGAAAAAGCTATGTGCGATGCGCCAAAAGAAGTTTTCACTTCAATGAGTAATTCAAACAGCTGATTAGATACTATCCACAACTCAACTTTATTGCATTATTTACTAGAATAATAGGTAACATCTTGAATTGAGTAGGTATAGTAAAAATTAATTTTTGTAAACAGTGACACAGAAATTTATGTCGTATAATTTCATTATATCCGCATATTCCGTGTTAAGTGAAGTGACCACATTTTTCCAGTATTCCCGCTGTGCTGTGTCATCTTGGATTTGAATTCTTAAATGCTTCAGTTCTGAAAATTAGCAAGTAACTAGGTCAGTAGATTGGTACTACTGAGTTTCTAAATGGTGTGTATTAATTGTATATCAGGTTTCAGTATTTATTTATACTAGAAAAATAAAAATGCGACTCCATTGGATTCCGTATTCCATCACAGTATTAGCTATTCTATGTCACAGTTTCAACAGCATTGGTAATAAAAGAGTCTAAAATTCGTATGTGACATACATAATTTTGAGCGTTATTTCTATTAAGACAAAATTGAATTTCACTAGACTCCACCGCGGACTTAACACAATTTTACGATCTCTTGTCAATGCCGCGGAACCAACGCGATAATATCGTAACGTAATTAACGTAATTAAAAATTTTAAAAACTAAACCTTACTTACTAGACGCAATAAGGTTGATTATTATTAAAATCTTTAAATGTCATTGTGTCATTTTGTACTATCTTTAAGATGCATGTGTAGGTATATCTCCATAGGTAGGAAGGTACTTATAGTAAATTCTAGGCGTTTTCGTGCGTTGTGTTAGTATGAAACAATAAGTCTAGGTATAAATTGGTCGAAGGCATAGATAGCTAAGAATCAACGCACGAATATTAACCTTTAAAGAAAAAATAACATCGAAATCGGTTCATACCTTAGAGTTCTAAGGTGACATAGACAGACAAACACACAGACACCCCGACAGACAGACACACATCCATTAAAAATTGGTGATTGAAATCGTATACTAAATCTAAAATCGGATTTGTATCGGTTTGCGTAAAAATCTGATAGCGCTCATCTCTAGTTTAGTCACACCCCGGACACTCCACTAAAATTCCATACAAACTTGCTATAATGTTGAGTTACATAAATAGAATGGAGCCAAATTATACTATTCTAATAAAAAGGGTGTTTGCACAGATTTCTAAATTGTTTCAGAAATCTGTGGGTGTTTGTATTGCCGCGTAAAATGAAACGAAACCGATGATAGATTAGATCAGGTACCTAGATATCTATTTCTGTTAGTAGGTACACATTCGCATTTTATTTTACACTTACCCATAAAGGAATTTTTATTCTGTCACTACAATTATTCCTCCAGGCATTATCAATCGGTGCTTGGGCACATAAGTTACTGGCTGTGTAAGTTACGAACTTTGAGTTAAAAACGACTTCGTTATTATAAATAAATAAATATTGGTAGACAATTCACACACAACACCATCTGACCCCAAACTAAGCAAAGCTTGTAATATTATAAAGCAACGCTATTGAAAAGTTTCTAATGTTACGTTATTTTATCATTAGGAAATTAAATAAAGCTTTTAATCTTGTGCCGTTTAGTTGACGGACAGCCATAAACAGTACAACAACCCACCATGATGATATTTCGTTAGGAATTAGATGTTCGATACCAGCCCTTCGTTGAGTGCTCCTAGCGTGTCCGAAACGGCCTGAGGGGTGAGGAAGCTTGAAATTGGCGGGGGGTGGGGAGTGTCCGTTCTATCCATATTATCTATTCTATGGTTTAGTATCACACGCACGACTCTCCGCGTGGAAAGTAGGTACCGTCAGCACACTTAATAATTTTATGAAAAATACGATCAGTTCAGTCGGGTTAGACTTTAACATGGAAGTAATCATATAGTCAGATATATTTGCGTCAATGTTTAGGGGGAGGGTCATAAATAGCTTAAATACTTATTATTTCGTAGAACTCACGTTTAATGCCTCTATGGGTAAGAGCGCGAGACTGAGTGAGACATGTATTAGGAAATATGTACTTCAAATTGAGTTTAGGGGGATAATTGGCCCCTTATATCGGCCTGTATTTTTTGGAAAAGGCTTTAAAATCGTTGGCTGACGAACATATATACAAATGGAGTATGACAAGAACAAAATTAAAAAAATTGATTAACCCCCGACTACCTCGGATTTGTTATCTGTACAACATTCTACTAGTCAAGCCCTTTCATTTGATACCCATATTAAGGGAGTAGTGAAAAAATAAATGTATTTCGCCATTTTGTGGTAGCGGTCATCTTGGATTTGAAATTTGTCATAGTGCAAAGTATTCTACTAGTCAAGCCCTTTCATTTGATACCCATATTGTGATAGTAGTGAAAAAAAATAATATAATCGCCATTTTGTGGTGGCGGCCATCTTGGATTTAATATTTGTTATTATGTATTGTATTCTACTGGTCAAGTCCTTTCATTTGATATCCATATTGAGGTAGGTTGTGAAGAAATATTTTGTCCGCCATTTTGTGGAGGCGGCCATCTTGAATCGATATTAACCAAACATAGCTAAGAACATCCGCACGAATATCAACCTTTGAAAAAAAAACCGCATTGAAATCGGCTCATCCGTTTGATCTCTACGGTGCCACAGACAGACAGACAAACATACAGACAGACAGATAGACAGACAGACAGACAGACATCGACGTCAAACTTATAACACCCCTTTTTTTGGTCGGGGGTTAATAACAGAGAAGTTAAGTCATTATTCTGTTAAGCACAACGGCCGACGGGAAGTGCCTGGGAATATTGGAGACTTACTTTTGAAGATATTATTAATAACATACGTGAAAATCAGTACTTAGAAAGTAGGTAAGTAATGTTTTTAAGGTCCCTCTGGACCCCATATCTCAAAATTGGCCGTCTAAGCAAGTTAGCGGGTAAGGATGTGTTCTTAGTACGTACTAACTCTATTCAATCGTCCACATTTCGTTCCTCAGAAAATACGTGACGTCTGGCGGCTCTGGGATCTTGGACTATACCTACATCATCGGTGCGATTACCATCGTCCTCGTTAAAAGCCGCGGAGAAAAGTAGTAAAGTACTCGTACTATTATTGTATGCCTCAAATAAACTCACTGTAACAGACTCCGTAGGATACGATCATAAGCATCGATTTTATATCTACATCATCTTCGACTCTGCCGATGTATTCGAAGCGGACCAGGTGTGGCATCAGCTCGAACACTCGCCGCAAGGGGAAAACTGCGAAGCGCCACTGGTGCATGGTCGCCGTCACTGGACAAGTATATATGATTGGTATACGAGTTAAATATACTTAAATAATACGCTAATTGCATTGCACTAAGTTAAGTACGAATACGTATTGTATTCATTATGATTGCGTACCCAACTCTAGATAGGTAGCCGCTAATAGCAATAATAGGCGAGACGACTAAAAAAACGAATTAATTACTTAGTTAGACTATTATAAAATATTATAAAAAATGAGGAAGTTACAGTGCTTAGAAATTTCGAGTGACGTCACGTTATGATACAATTTTTACGATAGAGTGATATCACAACTGCCACCGTCCCACTCCGGAAGTTTCCGGAGTTTGACGATACTATATTCTATATCTTTGTAAATATGTGATAATTCGATAAAACAAAAAATAAGCGCCCCATATTTTTCCATAATCTACATGACGAAATAATTAGAATGCTATATTTTTGACCCAGTCGTGTGGTCATTCCAATTACTCAGCTCGCTTAGGTACTAACCGTATTTTTATTTCTTACATCCATACATGTATCAACTAGCATAAAAAAACAATAGCAATACTATTGCAAGCCTTAATTAAACAATGAATTATTCATGATTAAGCCCCGTTCTATATAAACAAATTGTAAGAAAATAAGTTTGTCCTTAGACGCCCTGGTATTTAGACAGTAAAGGACTAACCTAAAGTGCTAGCATAAAAATGAGCGATGTGTCGAATGAAGCAGCTGACATCAGAATCCTGTCTTTGCTTCATCTTTAGGTCTACGCCCAGCTGTAGGTGCACTTCTCTCAAAGGAATGCTTGGCGTCAGAAACCGCATTATATTGTCGTAGTCCCGGACGCGATCTAGCGATATCACACTTATGTTAAGTTTGGAAATTATTCTGTCACGATCTAACGACCCCACGACTTACGTATGGGGTTTACATCGTGGGTAAATAAATACAATAGTCTGATAAAAGTAAAATAAACAAAGAGTGGATTGGTTTGCCTTTGTCAGCATCCCACAGACATGTAACGTACCTAACCTATTCTTTGACCGCACTGTCGCTTACAGTAATGCCCCAGTGACATGAGGTTAGTTTTTCGTGCTAGTGTTGCTCGTGTAGACAAGCTAACGCGAAGCTAGAAGTACTAGCTTGATAGCTTACTAACACTAGCTTGCTATCCTAGCTTCAGAAACTAGTTCGTGTCGCTCGGGCATAAGGTATATCACCGTGGTAAGGTGACAAGTAGAGATATTAACACTTATCACGAATTAATGTTTAATGTTAATTTTTATTTATTTTTAATCTGTTGTCGCGTGACTGGCAACACCAATATGACTTATTACGCCACTATACTCGGAATTTTAATTCGATTCCAGATTTGACAATTTCAGTGTTGCAATGTTAAGACAAGTACTAAATAGTGACGTTGCGAAATTATTCGATATGGAAATGGAATATTTCCGGATCGATTCTTATCGTTTATAATTTTACTCTCGTAAAAGTATATCAGGAAATTAAATATTTCTGAACCGATAATATAGTTTTGACGATTAATTAACGATCTGAGACTTTTCTATTATAATTGTGTTTGAAATAAATAAAAAAATGTGATCATGAAGGAACATGACAAATATAACAGACATATGTATTAGGGTAATAATTTATTTTATAAATTGTCGCCGTCATCGCTATAGCTAGCTATCGCTGTCACTTTCTGTGTCTGTGATATTGTCAATTAACATATCTAGCCTACTATTGTTTTCCTCTTCTTTGACATCATGGGATACGCATTTAGACCATTCAGTAGCCGTAATTTTTTTGAATGCCTTCCTGAAATAAATTTCTCACCTGCGCCCATATCAATTCGATAGGGTTTGGCTCGTAATGGTAAGGGGGCAGTCTTAAAACCGTGATCCCATGTTGTGCTGCCATTTCGACTACAGCGTACTTATTAAAAGACTCGTTATGTGGAATCAGTTCTAAAAGCGCAGCTTTAACTATATCTGGTTCGTAATGAATATTTTTATTTACAAGCCAATCTTGAATGGCAGCTTTTTTCCAGCTCATTTTTGGTGCCGTTTCCAATTTTCGGAAGTGGTAAGGTGCATTATCCATCATCACAATTGAGTTTGGTCTTAATTTTGGTAAGACTCCAGCGAACCACTCCTCAAAACAAACTGCATTCATCTCATCATGATAATCTTCACAATTTTTCTTTGCTTCTAAAATCATGAGCCCATCTTCCAGGAAGCCTTCTTCACTACCTATATGGCTAATTATGAGACGTTTGCCTTTTCCAGATAGATTTTTTAATCCAGTGGTAAGTCCCTCCAAAAACGCTTGTCGAGATGATGTGACTTTCTTGTCCACCCAAGTTTTTTACAGTATGACCTTAAAATAAATATAGTACATGTATGTATGAGTTTTTCTCTCTCTCGAAACTGGGCAAGTACCGAAGTCTTGGAAGCTTGCCAACGTGCAACCAGTACCCAAGAAAGGTAGTCGTGCTGACCCTGCCAGCTACAGGCCAATCTCGGTCACGTCGATACTCTGCAAGACTATGGAACGTGTCTTAAACCACAGGCTCCTGGCGTACCTAGAATCGAACGATCTCCTCAGTGACCGGCAATACGGGCTTCGCCGAAACCGGTCCACCGGGGATATTCTAGCGTACGTCACTCACATCTGGAGTGAAGCTATCGAGAAGCACGGAGAAGCACTTGCAGTCTCCCTGGATATCTCGAAGGCTTTCGACAGGGTTTGGCACGATGGCCTTTTAAGCAAGCTTTCAGCTTATGGTTTGTCTCCAGGTTTTATAACGTGGATATCGGACTTTTTGAGGGATCGATCCATACGAGTGGTATGGATCGTATGGATCGATCGATCGATGGTGATGGCCGCTCGTCGGATCAAATGGCTATTAATGCCGGAGTCCCTCAAGGGTCGGTGCTGAGCACCGTTGTAGAGAGCTACATATCGAGCGCGAGAGCCAATAGGCAACAAACTCAGGTACTGAGAGCAGTGCCGGATTAAGCCAGCGCGGGGCCTGTAGCAATTTTTGTCAAGGGGCCCTTGGTTTGCTTAGGTTTAGTTATGCAAGATATTTTCGCTACATATTTACAGTCAGACAGACGTCGGAGCGCGGGGCCCCCAGTTTGCGCGAGGCCCGTAGCATTTGCTACTCTTGCTATATGACTAATCCGCCACTGACTGAGAGAGAGTTTGATCGAGCGTTTAAACTTGACCCTTGAGGCAGGCTTTAAATGGGGCGATGCCAATCTGATCAGGTTTAACGAAGGAAAGACGCAGGCGTGTCTGTTCTCCGCAAAAAGGAGTCATTTCCAACAGACTCCTACTTTTCGCGGTGTATCCGTACCGGTATCCGACCATCTCGAGCTGTTGGGCGTTACTTTGTCATCGACTCTCAACTTTGGCTCGTATATCGAATCTTAGGGTAAATTAGCTGCCAAAAAACTAGGTGTCCTCTCAAAGGTGCGAAGGTACTTCAAGTCTGAACAGTTGCTCACGTATGGCAAGCACAGATTCGCTCCTGTATGGAGTACTGCTCGCACCTTTGGGATGGATCGGCTAAGTATCAGCTGGAAGCTCTGGAATCGATCGAGTGACGTGCCAAAAGGCTCATAGGCAATGACATTATCGGTTTTTTATCGGATACACTTCAGAGAGTGTGCGACTGATTTGAACGATCTAATACCACCTTGCCCTTTTTTCTATCGGAATGCTCGTAGCTCGAAAAAGGGACATCGTTTCATGGTTGATGTTCCAAAGACACGAACGAAGAGATTTGACTCTACTTGTGTGATAAGAACGGTTGCGGTCTATTTGGACTGAATGTTATATTGTACTAAAACCGTAATGAACATATCTTAAAAAAATGACCTTTTCCCATAATGACTAATTTTTGAAATGTACTTATTCTAGTATGCCGGAAAAAAACTGTCAAATTGGAGTACAGTTAGTCACATTTTTTAAAAGCTCAATTGTATAACAAAAAAGACAATTTCTATTCTTAATCTTAATATATAAAATTCTCGTGTCACAGTTTTCGTTGCCATACTCCTCCGAAACGGCTTGACCGATTCTCATGAAATTTTGTGAGCATGTTGAGTAGGTCTGAGAATCGGCCAACATCTATTTTTCACACCCCTAAGTGATAAGGGTTGTTTCACCCCTACAAAATATTTTTTTAATTTTTTGAACAATTTTTTTGTTATTATTTTTCTATAATGTTGCATTAAAAAATACATACAACCCTAAATTTTTACCCTTATATCACCAACCCCTATTTTTTAATCTAAATATAGTATAAAAATCAATGCCACTTTTCGTTGTAAGTGAACTCCTTCTAAACGGCTCGACCGATTTGAATGATTTTTTTTGTATACGCTTGGTTAGGGCCCTGGAAGGTTTAGATTTACAAATCAGCCCGGCAGATGGCACTGCACTTGATATTTTGGTTACTATCCGAGCGAAGCCGGGACGGGCCGCTAGTTTTAATATAACTATGATGAACCGGACGATAATTGATGAAAATGTAGTGATAAAAATTAAATCTGTTGCAAATATATATGGTGTAATTAATTAATCAGATAAGAAAACTCTTTCTTAAAAGCCACAAAAATACACTTAAGAACGGTATAATCTAGATATTTCAATTAATGCTTCGCTTAGGACGATCTCTTGTTACCAACCGTGCAAATTGACTAAACAATAAATGAAATAGAACCTAAACATAAAAAAATGTTTATATAACTACCGTCCTGCTTCAGCTTCGCTCGAATATTGTCATATAGGTAAAGACTATTATTATATTCTATTTATTATTCTATTATATTCTATTATATTCATTGAAATCAAAACTATCCTAACTTTCAAGTTGGATCAACCAGCACACGGTGTGCGATTTTGATTAAAATCTTATAATACTTGGGAGTCTATCGCCGACAAACAACGCGACGCGTAATTTATATTTGTACTTAATATATTAAGAAGACAACACCCAATTTGCGGGTATAAAAAAAATCAAAATTACTGTCGGATAAACTTTTTAGCCATAGATTATTTTTAACCGACTTAATTTTATAGTATAGAGCAGCCTTTCCCAAAGTGGGTGATAATGCCCCCTTGTGTGCGCTGCACGGGGCGGTAAGAAACCCAGGAAAAAAGTTGAGGGGGGTTGTGTAGAGGCTTGGAGTCCGTTGTGTACTACCTACAGGGTTCATGTCTCATGTTAACTCTTGCGAGCTATAGTAAATAGGTTTCGTTTAGAATTAATGTTGAATCTCCACTAATATAGCTCACAATAATTCATTGAATTTGAAATTATTGTGGTTTTTAAGCATATGAAAAAATGGGGACGCAAAAAATATAATTTCTCAAAGTGGGCAATAGACAAAATAAGTTTGGGGACCCCTGGTATAGAGAGACTAGACGGCAGGACATATACCTGATGGTATGCAACATGCCTGCCACATAGCAGCACAGCGTCACGCAGCTGTTGGAACATTAAGTTCAAATCATTACTCGTACCTAGAATTTCAGTGCGTTTGTCACCCAAAGATCTAAGATCAGAAATAATATGGCGAAGAAGAGAAGATACTGCGACGCTAATTGGTAGAAAATGTGTTTAGAACACGAGCAGGACATTCTTGGTGATGGTACTTTGATGTAACAATCATAATTTTCTTGTCAGTGTATGGACATAGAATAGATAATACAGATAGAATGGACACTCCCAACCCCCCACCAATTTCAAGCTTCCTCACACCTCAGGCCGTTTCGGATACGCTAGGAGCACTCAACGAAGGGCTGGTATCGAACATCTAATTCCTAACGAAATATCATCATGGTGGGTTGTTGTGCTGTTTACGGCTGTCCGTCAACTAAACGGCACAAGATTAAAAGCTTAATTAAATTTCCTAATGATAAAATAACGTAAGATTAGAAACTTTTCAATTTCGTTGCTTTATAATATTACAAGCTTTGCTTAGTTTGGGGTCAGATGGTGTTGTGTGTGAATTGTCTACCAATATTTATTTATTTATAATAACGAAGTCGTTTTTAACTCAAAGTTCGTAACTCACACAGCCAGTAACTTATGTGCCCAAGCACGGATTGATAATGCCTGGAGGAACAATTGTAGTGACAGAATAAAGTTTCCTTCATAAGTAAGGTAAGTGTAAAATAAAATGCGAATGTGTACCTACTAACAGAAATAGATATCTAGATACCTGATCTAATCTATCATCGGTTTCGTTTCATTTTACGCGGCAATACAAACACCCACAGATTTCTGAAACAATTTAGAAATCTGTGCAAACACCCTTTTCATTAGAATAGTGTAATTTGGCTCCATTCTATTTATGTAACTCAACATTATAGCAAGTTTATAGACTACGTCACCAGGTGAACTCAAGGGGCACATCTATTCAATAAAACAATTCAGTAGCCCTAGCCACAGAATAGATATTACCACAGAACCCTCACTTAGCGAAAATTGTTATATAAATAGCGACTCTTGCTGGGACGCAACAAAGTGCAATTCAGCTCGCATTAGCGCTCAATGCCTATCGCAATTTTTAAACTAAACATTTGCACTCTCTTCTAACGCGTAACTCTGTCGCTGTCTGGCGCGGAATGATGCGCATCGAAAGGGTTGTCGACATTTTATCTAATAAAAAATTAAATTAACCTTTCGATATGTAGGTAGTCAGCATTGTAGCTCAGATTATATATTTTAGTTATTTACTTCGTAACGCGCAAGACAGCTAGAAGAGGCCGTAACATAGAGTCGGACACATTGAAATTAAAACAATAAAAGTATACTTTGACTGTTTTTATTCTACTTGATCGTCTAAATGTTATTTGATAAATATGTAACATATTCTAATGTACTTACCTACACTCGATTACAAGCTATTTTATAATGTCCCGTACTTTTTGTACGGTTAGCAGAAAAATATAACAAATATTGGTATATTTTGTACAACTAGGAAAAAATGATAATTCATTGTTTTTTGACTCGTGCATCCATAAACAGCACAATATATGGCGACGTACTTTTGCGCGGGAAATGTGCTGCGCGAGCGCTCAGACGTGCGTTCGACAACCGCCTGGCACTTGTTCCGTGCGAGGAACGGTCTAGCTGTAGGCACTCCCCGGACACTCCACTAAAACTCCATACAACCGCCGCTGTGGAGTTGCCTACTCTTCACACAACTACGCAGATGTCGTTCGTACACACGCGTGAATGTGTGCGTTAGCGCTAGGGCTACTGAATTGTTTTATTGAATAGTTGTGCCCCTTGAGTTCACCTGGTGACGTAGTCTATAAACTTGCTATAATGTTGAGTTACATAAATAGAATGGAGCTAAATTATACTATTCTAATTAAAAGGGAAATCTGTGCAAACAACACAGATTTCTAAGTTGTTTCAGAAATCTGTGGGTTTTTGTATTGCCGCGTAAAATGAAACGAAACCGATGATAGATTAGATCAGGTACCTAGATATCTATTTCTGTTAGTAGGTACACATTCGCATTTTATTTTACACTTACCCATGAAGGAAACTTTATTCTGTCACTAAAATTATTCCTCCAGGCATTATCAATCCGTGCTTGAGCACGTCGAAACCTGGGCTGTTTTGGAGTCTTTGCAGCGATGCCAAGTTGACTGGCGATACATCGAGGTGATGAGGTGTATATATGAAGCCGCCACGATGACGGTCCAAGTTCAAAACCAGCAGACGAAACATATCCTCTCCATCGAGGCGTGAGACAAGGGATGTAATCTCCCGAAATTGTTCTCCAATGCACTAGAGGATATGTTTAAGACGCTGGATTGGGCTGGACGTGGTATCAACATCAATGGCGAGTGCATCTCTCACCTAAGATTTGCAGACGATATCGTCATGATGGCTGAATCGCTGGAAGACTTGCAATGGATGCTGGACAGCTTGGCCAACTCTTCTCAACGCATCGGTCTTCGGATGAACTTGGACAAAACCAAAGTCATGTGCAACGAGTTCGTTGCTCCGGGACCGATTGCCGTAAATGGAATCACTCTTGAGGTTGTTCGAAAATATGTTTACCTAGGGCAGACGCTCGAATTGGGTAAAAATAGCTTTGAGAGTGAGGCCATGAGGAGAGTTCAGCTGGGTTGGGCAGCATTCGGAAAACTTCGCCGAGTCTTCTCGTCACCCATCCCACAATGTCTGAAGACAAAAGTGTATAATCAGTGCGTCCTACCAGTCATGACCTACGGTGCTGAAACGTGGACACTAACAGTAAAAGCAGTCCGAAAATTCAAAGTCGCTCAGCGAGCTATGGAAAAGAGTATGCTTGGTGTTTCTCTGAGGGATTGTATTCGTAATGAAGTCATCCGTCAGAGAACCAAAGTCACCGACATAGCTCAGCGCATCAGCAAGCTGAAGTGGCAGTGGGCTGGTCATATCTGTCGCAGAACCGATAACCGTTGGGGTAGACGAGTTCTGGAGTGGAGACCACGAATCGGCAAACGTAGTGTAGGACGCCCTGAGACTAGGTGGAGTGACGATATACGTAAGGTAGCTGGTAGCGGTTGGAAACGTAAAGCCGAGGATCGGGCTGAGTGGCGTATTATTGGAGAGGCCTATGTCCAGCAGTGGACGAATGTGCGCTGATTATGATGATGATGATGCTTGAGCGCATAAGTTACTGGCTGTGTGAGTTAACTTTGAGTTAAAAACGACTTCGTTATTATAAATAAATAAATATTGGTAGACAATTCACACACACCACCATCTGACCCCAAACTAAGCAAAGCTTGTAATATTATAAAGCAACGTTATTGAAAAGTTTCTAATCTTACGTTATTTTATAATTAGGAAATTAAATAAAGCTTTTAATCTTGTCTCGTCTAGTTGACGGACAGCCGTAAACAGCACAACAACCCACCATGATGATATTTCGTTAGGAATTAGATGTTCGATACCAGCCCTTCGTTGAGTGCTCCTAGCGTATCCGAAACGGCCTGAGGGGTGAGGAAGCTTGACATTGGCGGGGGGTGGGGAGTGTCCGTTCTATCTATATTATCTATTCTATGCTGTAGGCTAAAACCGCGCGACCTTGAGCGAGTGAGGATGCACTGCCCTAGCGCTAACGCACACATTCACGCGTGTGTACGAACGACATCTGCGTAGTTGTGTGAAGAGTAGGCAACTCCACAGCGGCGGTTGTATGGAGTTTTAGTGGAGTGTCCGGGGTGTGGTATTGACCAGAGTATAACATATACTAGCATGAAGTACTGATGTTGCATCTGATTGTACATGTCCCGTCAGATATAATGATTATCGGACATTAGACATCAAATACATTTCGAAAATCAGTCATTATGGGAAAAGGTCATTTTAAGATTTGTTTATTACGGTTTTAGTACAATATAACATTCAGTCCAAATAGACCGCAACCATAAGAACGTCTAGGCTGTGGAATACGTTGCCTGAGAGGGTTTTTCCCGATAGTTACAATCTTTGTGTCTTCAAATCGAGAGTGAATCGGTTTCTTCGAGGTAAACACGCTTCATCGTAGACCGCATCATCGTTTAACATCAGGCGAGATGGTGGTCAAGTGTAAAACTAAAAAAGTTAAAAAAAAATG
This sequence comes from Ectropis grisescens, assembly GCA_017562165.1. Taxonomy (NCBI): domain Eukaryota; kingdom Metazoa; phylum Arthropoda; class Insecta; order Lepidoptera; family Geometridae; genus Ectropis; species Ectropis grisescens. Next base: position 10,982,280 of record CM029767.1, on the reverse strand, counting down.
AACATTAAATGTTACTTTTCAATTTAATGTTTACATTAATTGTATATAAATTCATTTTGTGTATAAATGTTAGCCTTACCTGTGTTAACCCAAGTTTCATCTTGATAATATATATGTCTCCCTTCTCGTCGAAACTGACATATAGATCGCAAGTAACGCTGGCGCCATGTTATTATACAATTGACTAACCTTTGCAATGGTTGGAGGTTCATTTCGGTAAAAGAACTGATGAACAATTCTTCGTATTGCAGAGAATGTAAATTCATCATCATTCGCTTTGGTCCAGTTTTTTTAGGTTGGCGGCGCACCTTTATTTACTTCCTTTAAAACGTTACAAACAGAGCGTGAGGTTATTCCCAATATGTCAGCAACTGTGCAATTGCGCAGAAATTTCATTTTTCACGTATTTGTAGGCGTTGCGGATCATTACTTTTTCAGTAACAGTGAAAGCTTTTCGTGGATGTTTTTTTCTTGGGGACAAGAAAACATCCACGTCTTTTTGTGATATACTTGGCTGAGGATCCATTTTGATGGAAAACCAAAACAAATAGATTCACTCAAAGTTCACAAAAAACTATAAACGTAACAACAAACACAACGTAACAACACTAACAAAAACCCAACAAAATAACATAATATCGATTCGCAATGAAATAAGATATTCGCGCAGTCAGACTGGGAGAATGAAGCCGAATGACACGATAAACAAAATGGCGATAGCTGCACGAGCGCGCACGGGTTGCCAATGCTGAAAACTATCTAGGCTCTTATATTATAAGTTTTGTTTTTAATATAAAAAAAAAATATTAACGTTTTATAAAATAGAGCAGCGATTACTAATTAATTAATAATTATTATGAATAATTATGTATTTATTTAAATAGAAATCAATAAATTAGGCTTTAATTGGCACACTGACAGCACACACACTGATTGTTTATCGATTTTTGTGTTTACTGTTTATCACTACACTATTATATATGTGGTATCATTATTTCACAAAATGACAGTAGCTAATGTCAAATCTGGAATCGAATTAAAATTCCGAGTATAGTCGCAAAACAAGCAGTCGAAAACTGACTAAACTGTTTACTCTTCTGCATTTTTATTATAGTTTGCGACGACGATTTTGATTGTTTGTATTCAACTAATAATAAGAAAACACATAAACTGGACATACAGTCATGAATCGCGACCATTGTTTTGCGACTAGTGACGTCATGTCAGTCGTTACTGTTTTAGCGAGAAAATTCAAAATGAGTATAATATTGCATATTATTTTCTCATGGAAAATACTAATATTTTGAAATAAAATATTATTTTTTATGATAAACATGCGTAAATCTTCAAAATAAATAGTCCAAGCGCCGCAACAAATAAAGTAGGTTTCTAATGCAACGTACGGGACCTTGCTTTTTTTATAATAATATGTTCAAGGTTGTCCCCTGAATGTAATTCCAAGTTGGCGAGGCGTTTTATTCAATATCTCGCGAACCGCGCATCGTACGATAAAAACAGTTTATTATCTACAATAATGATCTCAGCAATATTTATCGTACGATGCGCGGTTCGCGAGATATTCAATAAAACGTGTTTTCCAAGATGGGGGCTGAGGTGCACCATCCCGCCGCGCCAACTTGGATTTACATTCAGGATACCCTTGAACATATTCCAAAAAAAATACCAGGTCCCGTACGTTGCAAAAAACCTCCGGAAGCTTGGCCTAAAAAGCAATTGCGAAACATTATTTTAACATCCTTATTGGTAGATAGACGCAGACGTGATTTAGTCGTTAGAGGTTAGTCAAACATTCTAGATCTAACAGGCTGATGGTAAATAAGTATGATGGTATATCTATAATTGTCAAAAAATTTAAGTTAGTTTTTAAAACTAGTTTTGATATTTGTCATTGCGACCCACAGAACGTATTCTGTGTTGCGACCATACGACGCAGTTCTCGAAACTCACGATAAATCGATTTCTATTCATTCAATAGTTTTCTTCCGATGATAAGCTAAAATGGTCAGCTGAGCTGTCGTCAGCTGTAAATATAATTATCTGATTTTCAATAATTTCCTTTATTATTTTCCTACTTTTTTGTACCCGTTTGACTAGTCTTCTTTAGTAATTTTAGCACAAGCTTCTTTGAGCAATGTCATCATGGCCGGATCCAGAGGTCTGGAGGCCTCAGGGCAACAAACGAGTAGGGTTTTTACGGTTAATATTTAAGAATCATGTACAAAAAACTGTTGGTAAAGATAAAACAGCTAGAACAAATATCAAAGGAAAAGATGTTTACTAGTCGGAATTTGAAAGACTTTTTTCCCGAAGTCTATTGTGGAGGCCCCCCGTTTGTGGAGGCCCTACGGGCTTTTGCCCCGGTTGCCCAACCCTAAATCCGGCTCTGAATGTCATCATTTGCTTGTTGGAGAATGGCGGATTTGTATATTGCTGTGGGTTTGTATATTGCTATCGCCCGTCCATGACTGCGGCACGATATGATTCGAGTTCAACCAAGTCTCATCGAAAAATATGACATTGTCCTAACTTGTGATGTGTTAATCTCCATGAAAAATGATACTTAGATACTACTCTGTGCAAAATTTAAATCATATCGTTTTATTGTAATTTTTAAATTGTTTGTTTTCTTGTATCTTGTATTTGGATCTAATTTCCTTTAGGTAGGTATAGGTAATTGTTAACTGGTTATAACATTAGTGTTAAAAAAAGGACGAAGGAAGGAAAATGATACTATAAAGTAAAGAACATTACTAAAGTTCGGGCATCTGTGGTTCGGGTCCTGCGCCTTCAGCACTAACCCAAAAGTCAGTTAGGTAGTGGCACCTGACCTCAATCGGCTACTATCCTTTAGTAAAAAAAACTCGAAGTATATTCTATCATATTATTATTAACGCGCAAAAAAGTGTATTTTTCAATAGCGCCGCGCGGGTTAACCGACGTCATATTAAAATCCATGCCCAGCAGGTTTACCGCCTAACTCTCCTGCTTCCTGCTATGCTTTCGTTTATAACGTCAAGGTCAATTTGGTAACGCCGATTAAAGCAAACAACTACATCTGCTTTGCGTTTGTAGCGTAACTGATCGCTTGGGACTATTTAAACACTTAGGTAATGTTATTAATTGTGTTTTTTGGTTCCAAGTTACATTTTATTGTCTTTAAAATGAGTCTTCTATTTTTTGAAAACTTTAACGAAATGAGGGCGGGTCAAACTAAATAATAGTAGATTAAAAAAATAGTAGATCTAACAGAATGCTATCATCACATAGATATCGGGACAGGCGACGTTGACTCGTTTCCAGGCTGTATCTGGGATATCGTAGCCACCCACTCCTAAAGCTGCGTCTGCCCGTCCTGGGGTCTGGTCTTCTCGGCATATCAACTAGAAATATTAATTCGTGAGGTTCATTGTTTTATTCAATAATTTTAGGATTCTGTACCTCAAAACTTTAACCCCTTAAATCCACCCTTGGCTATTTATGTCGCAGAAATGTTTTGTCACTCACTAGGAATAGGGATGTTAACACTCATCACAAATTAATGTTTGATGTTAATTTTATTAATAAAATATCGAAAATCACATTATTGTAATTTAATATTACCTACTTCGTAAAATATATTATAAATGATTTTAAATGCTATATTTTTAATCTGTTATCACGTGACTGGAAGCACCAATATTAATTATTACGTCACTAGTCGCAAAACAAGCTGTCGAAAACTGACTAAACTAGTTCCTTTTCTGTATTTTTATTATAGCTTGCGACCTTAGGGACGACGATTTTGAATGTTTGTATTCAAGTAATAATAAAACACATAAACTGGACATACAGTCATGAATTACGACCAATGTTATACGAATAGTGACGTCACGTCTGTCGTCAGTGCAAAATTAGTCTAATATTGCAAATTTACTCATCGAAAATACTAATATCTTGAAATAAAATGCGAAAAATTGTTAACAACCCTATTAAATTTTATTTCATTTTCCTTTGACCTAGCATTATGAAATTATGCATTAGGTATTGCATTATTAGTAATTTAAAAAAACATATAAAACAGTCCTTTTCAAGCAAGTAATTACGTTAATTCGTATTAACGAAGTTTTAGCTACAGTTCTTCCGAAGTCCGCAATGGACGACACACTGGGTGTATGTCGATCGCTGGTTAACAAACGTTAACAACTTAAGAGATACGATAATTTTTATTTCGATGAATGGTATATCTATATATGATATAGATCTATATGACAATATCCGAGCGAAGCTGGAACGGGCCACTAGTATATTAAAGCAAGAATTGTTCGTTTAAAGGACGAGTATATCCGATACCAGCGGTCCGCTCCAGCTTCGCCCGTGAGACGTAGGTAGGTATATCACGTACCCATCCAACGGTGAATGATTTTTGAGTAGCTCCTGAGATTAGGGCATTCAAACAACCAAGTGATTCAGCTTTATAATATTAGTACAAATGGAAAAACCTGTTTACATATAGATATTTAAGGAAAAGACGTTCGTACCTGTAATCGGAAATGAGGCCGTTTTAAGATAGGCAATATAGTGATTAACGCGACTCCAGACCCATCAGCTATGTGAGAGTATTCTAGAGCAAGTAATCTCAAGTTGCGCAGAGCTGCTATATTTCTGAGGAAGCAGGATCTGGTCTCTGGACGAGGAATATACTGGCCACTCCCTGGAACATTTAAACAGCCAGGCTATTAAGACAGCGACGATCTGCATCAGTGACTAATCCTTACCTCTCTCCCTCCCTCCCCTGACACCCTCAGTCCCTCGACACCTGTTACTTTTTTAGATCCCGATACAAGCGTCTATTCCCACCTGTTCTATTCAGTGAGTCTATCTACTGAGAATACAACAATACAAGGTAAATTTTCTGGAATTTTCAGGATGTACTCACCAATAAAATTAATATTATAACTAAAGATCAAAATAGTATTTGCTCACAGGAATTATAAATGTGTACCAATCGAGTGAGTACCTACACAAACACCTAAGAGATTTAATACTTATAGGTTATAGGGATAATAAACTGTGTAGGTACCAACCTACAATGACATACCTAAAATGTCTATCTACATATCGGATCGGTTCTCTATTCAATATAGGTACACTTTAAATTAAAACAGAACTGTATTACGTAAACAATATAAAATAAAACGAGAATAATTAAAGAAATAAAAAAAATTATTAAGGGCTTGTATCTGTTTTTGACTCCTTTTCTGTGCCGTGAGCGTCAGGATAAATGTCTGTTGCAGTTGAATTTTCCACTTTTCTATATTGAAAGTTGGTTAAGTTCTTCCTGGCTGCATCGACAGTGTGTCGGAGTCTGGCTGCTGAAACCGGTGGGGCTGCCTGGGTTTCTTGTTGACACTCCATGACTAGCTCCTTCATCTCAGCATCGCCGAGTGGAGAAATCAGCTGCGATGCTTTCTCCTTGTGCTGCTTTAGTTCGTTATCGATGCGAAGAAGTTTTTCCTTGTTCGTATTCGTACGCCAAGGTCGCTTGGGATCTTCGCCCGTTAACACTATGCTGTTGGAGCTTTTGCGTTTCACCCTACAACATAAATAATTACGACAACAGGAATAATTAATACATCAGGCTAGCGTTGTAAATCAGTGGTAGAATGTGCTGACAACTTGTAGGTAATGGCTGCGATTTTGACACAGTACAATCAACTGTACGACGTGATGCAAAAATGCCCCTTTATCTCTGAATCGTACTTGTAAATATTAAAAATACGAAAGTTTAGATGTTTGGATGTTTAGACATTTGGATGTTTGTTCCAGAATCACGTTGGAACACATGAATGTATCGGGTTAAAATTTGGAACGCAGCGCAGATAGAATATACTCGTAGTCTGGAACAACACATATTTATTAGGGATGGGCCTAAATTCGTTTTTACATTCGGTTTAACCGAACTTCGGCAGCTTGAACCGAACTTCGTCATTCGGCCGAATTTCGGTTAAAATGCCGAACATTCTGCACTAAATATACTTGCACTATCATAATAGAAATTAATGAAAAAACATAATATCTGTAGTAACAGTAAAATAAAATAAGTCTGATATACCTAGGTACTTATAGTCATTTATTTGAATTAGAAAAAGTAATCATACGTTAAAAACAAAAAACTTAAATTGGTCTTTTTAACTACCAACTTTTTAAAAACCAACAAAAATCACGTAAAATCAATTAATTTAATTTGCATAATGTAAACAATAGTACGTGACAAGCTGGTGACGTCTTTAAAATGACTAGCTGGCTAACGGCCCCGCGGGGAAGCGCGGAGTGCGGGCGGGGGACATCTAGCAATATTTGCAGCAAGTGCGTAAACAAGTCAAAACACGAAAAAGCGCGGCGAAATTAAACCGAAGTTCGGCCGAATTTTCCATTTTTTACCGAATGTTCGGCCGAAGTTCGTATTCGGTTCAAACCACATTCGGCCCATCCCTAAAATTTATGTAGGCTCCGTTTCAACGGGAACTAATAATATCGAACTAATACGATGACGATGCTAGCGTTTATTTATCTTAAGTTTGTGTTTCAACTATCTTAAATAGTACATTTTTTATGCATAGGGACGGTACCCCATGCATTAAAAATGTACTACTCATTTTACAGAATATTTTGGTGTGGTAAATATCATAAATCAGAAAATAGTTGTACGTAAGGAAGTGTGCAGAGCGTGTGACTAATATTGCGAGTACCTACTCGTACATTCAGCCATATTTACAGATTTGTTATCATACCTTTTGCATTCGGATAGCAGTTCCTGCAGTTTTCTCTCATTTTCTTCTAATAATTGCTTGTCGGGGCGATACGGGTTCTCATGTATTTCGTGAAAATCATTAGATTTTTTTTCTTCCTCTTTCTCTACTTCCTGATCAAACTTATGATGAAAATCTTTAACCAAGTCGGAGCAGCGTTCTGTTAGTTTAACCTCCGGTACCTCAAGTCCTTCTAGAAGTTTAGCAAGATGAGATTTTTCTTCGTCTGTTGTCATGTTGATTCTTATTTGAACTGAATTACAAGATATATTATATCAACAGTTACCATGGTAACATCGTTCGCAGTGTTAGTGCCGGTCCTGAGTCACATAGATAATAATATTACGACCACCACTGAGGTTTAACCATAGAGATTTTTTGCAACTTTTGTAATTTCGTGGATGACCTTGATTTAAGTCATCGTTGTTACGGAAATACTGGTTTTACGTCCAAGTGCCTTGGCTCACAATATTCCGGACCCCCAAGCTACATTTTGAATAGGAAAATGTCTTTAGAGGTCACATTTTGTTTGCAACTGGATATATTTATCCTCAGTTTTCTGTCACGGAGTTGCAGGTGTATTACTCACAAATTCATTAACCTTCTGATGTGCCACACTGTTGAAATAGTTGAAAAGTCCTGTAAGGTACATTAATGCACCGCCCAAAAAACTAGCGATAGGTATCAAGAAACATATTAATTTAATACAAGGGTACAGTATCAGCAATGGAGCAAAGTTAATCATTTTTCTCAAATTTATAAAGGATCCTCAGCAAACTAAAGATTTTTACTATTTTTAATTTATAGTAATTTTGAAAATTATTTTACAAAAGTCATAACAGTACACATGTCAAGAGTACTTAATCTTACCTTCATAGATTTTTTATCTCGATTGTGACAGAAAAAAGGTCAAATTACTTTTTAAGGCTTAATTAACTGGAGTGTTGTGACTGCATGTAATATCGCCTTGTATCAAAGGTATTAACAAATATCAACAATTATCTGGCGTATAAAATTTAAAAGTACTTATGTTTTATCGTTTATGATTTAGCTAGTATCCAAATTTAATAATTTAAAAAACTACGCTAAAAATAACGTCTATTGTCAATGAAACTAATAATGATAAAACATGTATTCCGGAATTTCGAAATTTCGCTATTCCAAAATCTTGGACAGATTTTGCTGATATTTCAATTCCGCCTAACATCGTTACACTTCAACATCGTTATTCCGACATCGATATTTTAATACGGACACACGAACACGAGTCATGTTCGTGGATCGTAGGTTACACTCCGCGAGGTATAAGCTGAGCTTTGCATTTGTGTGAGTGTACATGGATAGTGTAGGTGTGACAACCGGCCTTAGGCGCGGCGCCATTCTGTCTCGCCGCGCTCCTGCCTGATTGGTGATCACTCACACTAATGCAAAGCTCAGCCTATACCTCGCGGACAAAATTTCAAGCTCCTGCCTGATTGGTGATCACTCACACTAATGCAAAGCTCAGCTTATACCTCGCGGAGTGTACATAGTTACATACTTAAAAAAAGAAGTTAGTAGTCAAAATACCGATACCATGATCGTACAAATATATTTTTAACCGACTTCCAAAAAAGGAGGAGGTTATCAATTCGACCACAATGTTTTATTGTTCATCTCCTTAACAAAATTATTGACTGTATTTAAATTTCATGTGACTGAAAAGTATGTACCTATAGGTTAAGTAAGTTTAGTTGATTGAAGAATCGACAAATGTAATACTTATAATATAACTTATAAAATATAATAGGTATATTGCCCATCGCTAATAAGCGTTTGAGCGTGGTAATGCTGCCAGCGTAATGGGCATTTTTGTGCCGGGTACTGTTAGGTTATGTGATTGATAGATTTATTATTGTGGACTTTATTTTTATTATATTATTGACTTATTGTATTATTGACTAATTAAATTGGTTTGGTATATAAGTTGTTTGATTCATACATTTTAACTTTTTCGAAGAATCCAATTTTTTTTCCAGTTTCGCAACAGGACGTCTATTCTCTTTCTACGTAAATATCTAAAATATAATATCGAAATAAACTCACGACTTTCCTACCCCGGTTCTACTTCATTTCGTCCGATTGAACATTGTTGGACGTTTAAATTTAAGCCTACTCTAATTAGAACATTTACAAGGACAAAACGACTGATCGAGGGATCGAAGTAGAACCTGAGGAAGGAAAGTCGCGAGATTATTTCAAAATTCCGTTTTTCGTAGAAAGAGACAAGACTAAGACGTCCAGTACCTACCTGAATTCCGATATTGGTATCCAGTATCAATAACGTAATGCAGTTGAGGAATTGAAAACATGCCGATTTTACAAGCTCTATTACGAATAGTTCAATAGATACCAGTTTTTTCACATAAATCTATATTTTTTAAATATTCTTTGGGCACTACACAAAAATCCTCTATCATTTTTAATTAATTCACGTGTGCTATTGTCAGTCAGTGACAGTATATTCATATTCATATTTATTGGTAAAACCGATTTACACGTCAAGTAGATTATCAATTATTACATAAACATTTCATAAACAACATTAACATTAATAAAGCTTATGAACTTCCTAAATAATGACAAATTAATATAATTAACATTACAAATATAAAACAAAATAAATAAGTTACACATGTAACTCAAGGAATTCTTTCACGTCATAAAACGAGTGCTCGACAATGGAGGATGGATATATGGATGGGTCGTCACCTAAGCGTAGTCAAGCCACAAGACCGTGCGAAAAGTGAGTGCGTGCGTTTTAATTAGTGGTTTACCTAGGAGCGTAGGGGGGGATGGGGATGGGGGTAATGACCTCATGACTGGACTTATGCCAAACGAGCAGCGGTCTCGCGTGTGCTCTCTGCTCTCTCCTGAAAAGAGCCGCCGGTTGTCAATAGATGTGAAAAAGGGGAAGTCGGATTGGACTGACCATAGAACACGTGAGTTATCCGTGAATTATTCTAAAATGTGTGACAACTACATTAGTTTTGGCAAATATGTGTTTTACTATAAAAACCTATCCCTAATGAATATTCTTCTTATAGTAACAGGTACTCGTATCTCTCGATAACTACAAGGAAACCGTACGAACCAGTGATGTAACTGTAATTGATCAGCAGAGGATTCTGGTTGGGCTGTACGAACCGCCAGAGGAACAGATACTTTAAAGTATCAGCGTTGAAGCAGGCAAGTTGCTGTATAAGTCGGACGCCCTCTAGCCGGTCACTGCACAGGTTCTCGAATGATACCAGCTGCAGGTTATCTTGACATCTGTTATAATGAAAATAAATAATTGAAAAATAAATTATTATGAACCCGTAGAGGTGTTTTGTTTGAACGCGCTAATCTCAAGAATTACTGGGCTGTATTACAAAAATTCTTTCACCGTTGGATATGTACGTAATCCCTAAGTGCTATAGGCCATATACTATGTATCCGTCCATCCGGATATCCGGAGCGGACCGCTAGCATCTTATACCTTTAAACGACCAATTCTTGTAGGTATATTGGTATATATATATAGATATATAGATAGATAGATAAACTCTTTATTGCTCTTAACAAGTAAACAAAGTTACAAAAATATAAAAAAAAAACAAAGTAACAATTGGCGACCTTATCGCTAAAAGCGATCTCTTCCAGGCAACCGCTGGATGGAACAGGAGAAATGAAGAATATAGAATCTGAATCTCGGAAACGGCTCGAAAGATTTTCATGAAATTATGTACACAGGGGGTTTCGGGGACGATAAATCGATCAAGCTAGGTTTTATTTTTTAAAAACATCATTTTATGCGCGTTTTTAAACAATGAAAAACTCGTACAATGCCATTAGAATACGATAACTTATTTCGCTACTGTTCTTTAAGTCTAAATGGCTCAGTCGGAATATGCTCGCCCTCGGAGTCAACAGGCCCCGGTTCGAATCCTGATAGTTACACTCGGGACTTTTCTTTTTGTTCTTTTTTTTGAGAAAATCTTTTACTTAGAGACGCATTTAAACCGAGCACAGCTCGGTCAACCAGGTGCTATGTATAAAAGGAGAAGCTGACTTAATGACTGACGTATCAACGCAGACCCTAAACTGTAGGTAAGAGTTATATAATTGAAATTTGGCATAGGAGTTATTTTTACAAAGTAGGGGGAGCACTAAGAAAGGATTCTTGAATATCATCCCTTAAGGGGGTAAAAGGGGGATGCGAAGTATCTATGAAAGTTTAATTTTCAAAGTTATTTCAATAAAATGTTGTATTTAGATAAATAATTAGTGTCGATGTCCCTTTTTGTGACGGGAAATTAACGGGAACTAAGCGAGTAAAACCGCGGGCACTAGTTCATTAAAAAATCATAACAAGGGGCGGCCAGATTGACAAAGGCCCCAGTTCACACGAATTCATGTATTTAGTCTTTGTTCTATTTTAGGATTTTAGATACCCTTGCACTGCAAAGCTTCCTCCAAATCAGCTCTGGAGATAGTGTGTAAAAGAGTTTAAAAATGAAGCTATTTCGAGTGAATACAGTAAAAGGTACAAACCTATTACTGTATGTAAGGTGTGTATAATATGTGTATATGTATATATAAGCAACAACTTCGATTTTAGGTAGTCATAAAAATCAAGAATTGAGTAACTTAGAATCTTTACGCACTGCAATATATTGTTCAATATTCTGAAAAATGTCTTCCTTTTGAAGAAGTCGAAGCGATCAAGCTTGATTAACTGATCGTTAACAATCAATCGGTCCATTTGTGCTTCTTCAGCCTCCATTTTCTGTGTACAGTTAATACAATTTATGAAGGTAAGTTGATATGAAAATATCAGGTATAAGGTATATAATATGAGGTATAAGGAAAAAATGCTAAGAAACAATCCACAGTAGAGTCTTACGTTGTTTTTAACTTAATAATTAATATTTAAAGTTAATTAGCTAATGATTTCTTTGAGTCCAATCAGGTGGTATCGTGGGTAAGCAACACGCCTGTTCATAATAACAGTACCTACTGCGCAGTATTTTCAACAAGTTATACCCAAATCAATTCACTGCTCAGAGCACCCTCCAAGCTTACGATGTTTAATCTAGTTGCCCAGGTATTTTACAAAAAACAATGTCCTTTGAACCAGAAACTGGTAATGTTTGGATCTTACTGAGTACCTTAGGTGGTACTTTCAACTCGGCAAAAAATCGCAACCACCAGATTCAAGTGACGTAAAATATAAAGGAAACATATCGACAGTAATAATTTTCAGACAAACCATTTGCGATCCAGTGGTTTGTGTTGAACTTGTTCAAAATATTGCGTGGCCTGTTAGTGTTATAGGCAGGCGTGTTCCTTAGCAGGCACCCGGCCGGCTAGTAACGAAAGGCACAAAAAGCTAACTTTAAGGGTGATTTCCAGAGAACAATAGAGAGTCCTCTGATAAAGGGCTGGCGGCAGCTTGAGGGCCGTGTTCGCTCTCCAGAAGTAGCTACCCAACGGCGTCGGCATCCGTAGGTTAGGATACTGGTACGAAAAAAGAAGCTGTTCACAGTGCAAGTCCCCAGGATAGTAGCGCTGGACGTCATGAATGGACCAGTATTTGGTGTCGGTGCTCCTGTGGTAACAAAATACTAATTCAGTCATAGTCAGCATATTCTATTCGTGTCAGGCGCGGTCGCAACCCTAAAGTTTTAGGCAACAGTAATAATACAGTATGTCGAGTAAAAAATACTTTACTAGTAGCACCCCGCGATAATACCCGCGTAGTTGCCGTTGCTTTCCTGCGGTAAAAATACTATTCGAAATATTGTAATATTTTTTTTAACGTCGGATTGTTTTATTTCTTGTCCCTTCGGACTGCGTTTGATTCATGTCAGTGGTAATAAGCACGATGAAGTAACTGCTTATGATTTATGCAGGAAAGGTAAATATAATATAGACAATTTTTAATCGCCGTTACGACCCGATGGTTGATGTCGTCGTATGAGTTATTATTGTGTGCGCTAGACTAATCAGGCTCATGATTCAGTTGCGATCATATTTTATTTGTAAATATTAGCGTGAAGTAGGATTAACTTTTTTGTAAAATAAATAAGCTTACTTTTACTCACACTAGTACATCATCGTCAGGTAAAAAGCCGTTACAACTTTCCACATAGTGCAGCCAGATGTGAGGATCATCTACCCAGTCACCCAGCGCAAGATGTCCAGCGCCGGGCTTGTAATCTCTATGGTAAATCAGCCAATTAACAGCTTCTAAGTGGCCCCCGATACGGATGCAAGTACACTCTTCTTCTAAAACCCAGCGAAGAGAGAAAGTAAGTAGCCCTCATTTTGATATTCTTACATTTCCTTTAAATATTTTAGTTTAGAAGATTTGTATTAGAAATTTTCTAAATGAAGTACCACATGCAGTTTGGTACATGATAAAATAACATATTGATCCATTTTAAACTTGTACTTCGTAGAAGACGAGTGCATTAAGTGCACTCCAATGCACAAAATGCATTTGCTGCTTTGCAAAATAGTAAGAAGCTACGCACCATTGTTACCAAAAAAATTTTCGACACGATGTTTACAATTTTTAGTATCACTGCGGCCCTTATGATTGGGTTTGAGTTTGCTCATTATTATATTGTTTTATTTGGGGTTTCAAAATAAATATAATCGACAATACTTAGTAAAATTTTAACAATAAACAATAGCGTAAAATTTGAATTTTAAAAAATACCTAGCGTAACCACAGACTAAGAGCGTAACTTGGAACCAAAGAGAATGTAAATACTGCTTGGAACATTTAAAAAAAAATTATGGTATTTACTGGGATTTTCACTCGCACAGTTTAGCTTCTCTTTCTTATGCTTCGTTTTTTTCACCACATCATGTAATTATTGAGACGTTTAATCTGTGACTGTGTGTAATAATAATTACATTATGTGGTGAAAGAAACGAAGCATAAGAGAGAACTAAACTGTGCGAGTGAAATTCCCAAACTCCATACATTTTTTTATTTATGTACAAGGCTATTAGGTCACAGTAGGCCTTATCAACCGACTTCCAAAAAAAGGAGGAGGTTATCAATTCGACTCCTATGTTTTTTTAATGTATTTTATTACCTGATTTCTCGAGAACCCCTGCAGCGATTTTAAAATTTCTTTTTGTGTTCGGATGGGTCTGCTTCCCGAATAGTCCCATATAAATGTTATCGAAATCGTGGGGTGGGTTTTGAAATATGAACCATAAATTAAAATTTGCGTACAGTTTTCTGAATGACGTAGTTGTAGATTTTACAAAAGTTATGACACTCGATCCTGTAATTCTGGAGGGGCGGGTCATGTTATCATAGTAAATCTCTAAATGGATTAATAAAACCTTGTTTAACACTAAAAAGGTTAAAATAAACTATTTTCGTACTAATAATTAAACCGACTTCAAAAGAAAAATAGAATAAAATCATTAATATAAGCGCTACTCACTCATCTATTTGAAGTCTTGTCTCTTATCTCTCGTATCTTATTTGAAGTCTTGTCTCTTTAGGTTATAAGCTTGTTATAACTGTGGCTACAATAGAAGTTGGTTATGAAAGGATAAATAATCTATCTATAAATAAGGATGAACCGGATGAACCAAAGAAAAAGAAAGGATGAACGGCCTGCACTAGTCACAATTTGATTTCATGTCAATGTCTTGTAAAATTCAAAATACTGCGTTATAGCCCAAGTGCCCACGACGGCCAGACCTTCCTTATTTTATAAAAGTTGAAATTTTCTCTGTACATGTCTCCTATACAGGTAAGAACGACCAGCGACTATAGAGTTTGGGTTGTGGTTACCTGGGCAGGTAACGGGCAAATTTAGTTTAGTACTTACTTAAAATTTGTTAGAGCATTTATGCTCTCTATCTATGCTTAATTTTTTTTTTAATTTTCTTCGGGATAACTTTAGAAATCTCGTCATCCATTGCTGGACACTTCTGACAGTTGCTACCCCCTGCCAGACACCCCTAAACTTTGACAAATTACAATACTTTCGTTATAGTATAAAAGCTAAATGTTATATAAGTTACTTGGGGACCTATAAAAAGATGTCACATCAATAGTCGGACAGTTTTCGTGATTTTTACATCTTGCCAGACACATTGAAAGTTCGCTGTAGATGCGAGCGCGAGGTAACACTGTCCAAGCGGCTGAGAGTGAGATAGAGCGCTTAGTTGAGTGCGCTCTTTTACTGCGCACCATCTGTTATTTAGTGTCTTACATTATCTTTGATTTAATGATGTATTGAATTGATATGTGTTGACACAACCAAAGTTTTATAATTGATATTTGTGCAGTATTTTTTTTTTGTGAAATAAAAGTATAAGTAGTTTTAGTAAAATGTTATTCAAATGTTACTAAGTATTATCATGGGAGATACATTAATTTGTTTCGTTTGTAATAAAGTGATGGTAAAATAATATTGTTCTCGGAAGAAACATTAAAAAAAATGTTTTGAAAGTCTGAAAAAATCCTTAAATATAAAGACATTATTTGGCCTGATGAGTATACAGAAAATGGATATCATCGGGAATGTAATAAAGTATTTACAGGACTTATGAAAAAATACTTAATATCTGAACCTGAAAAACCGACAAAAAACAGTAAAATTAAAAAATCTGCCAGTGTACCAACAAACAGTAGCTTAACAACCTCGTCGTTGATACCGAAGTTGACCACAGAACCTTCTCATTTACAGTCTTCCTCTACAGAATCTTCAATAACATTGCAATGAAGTTTAATTTCTGAATCAATAGGACCTACAACTTCTCAAGAAAATATTGAAATTTGTGAACCAGATGTTAGTGAAAATAATGATTCAACTCAGGATACAAATATTTTAACTGAAAAGGAAGCTAATAATAACGATTGTGCGATTCGATAGCTCGTTTTATTTAATTTAAATTTGAATAAAAGTAGGTCTGGCTTGAAAACGAAATAAAACTCACCAAAATCCGTTCCACAATCTGGGCTTGTCCCAGGACGTATTTCAAACCCTTTTCAGCGCTCCCTGTTCTTGGGTCGTCGCTGATACAATATTCGCCTTACAATTTGGGTTTATATATTTAGTAATTTAATAAAATGCGCAAAAGCGTTCGTTGAAGATATCGGTTGTGGTGTGGCGCGCTTTTCGATCGTGGCGATGCGCCGAACTATTCGGTCGACGACGACCGAAGCCGAATGCTCGTGTGGCGGGAAAATTGAATTGTTCCATTAGATCAAGCCAGTAGACAGAAGCCCAACAACAAATTAAAAACAAGTTTAAACATTTTTTTTACCTGTAATCATACTTTTTATCTTCGATATAAACCAATGAATGTGCCCTGAGTAACTTGAAATTAGTAATAAACTGCGTCTCTATGTGTGTCGTAAGTAGTTTATACATAACCAATCTACGAAATGCTGTGGTTCTACTTATTTTGGTTGTCGACAACAAATAGTGATAAGTAAAAACGTCTCGCGTTCACCGCTTCCTGCAACCGACTGGAACGGAATGATTGAGCTCACTCTTTCCAACAATGAAATGATTCCGTGCGCCCTGAAGTTTGGGAGGGCACATCTGGGTATTGAGATCTTTGCGTTTTATTATATTTTTATGATATTAAACTAATATTTAATATATGTATTTAAAACTATATTTACAATGCAATACATTACAAAAACACTATATTATACCACAAAAATATTACAAGAACAATGATTAAACATCACATCAAAACATTTTGGGTACAAAAGGCGATCTTATCGCTAATAGCGATCTCTTCCAGATAACCTTTTGTTTGATAGGACAAGGTTACAGATAAGGGCAGTGGTGTGGCATCCTTGATACGTGTACGAGAATAATTCCATAAATAAAATAAATTCCATTTACAAACAAACACATAATGTAAATATGGTATATATATATACATAAACTATATAAGTATTATTTATTCTTGAAATATTGTCAAAATAAAATTACAAAGCTGTCAAAAAAGAAATTAAATACAAAAACACGCAACGAAAAAATGTTACTGGTCAAATAAAAACTCCCCCACGCGCCGAACGTCGCTCAAAGGTCCCCATAATACTGGCCGCATTTCCCCGCTGGATCGCCATGGAAATCCGCTGAACCAGATACCAGCCAGCCCGGGAATCGCGTCCTCTGTCACGCAAACGCCGTCCCAGGTCCAGCACAAACCTTCGAGCCTCTACACACCACGGCCCCGCAGTCTCGACAGCAAACGGGACGAAATCATATGCCGACCCCAAAGACGAGTACTTAAGGTGCTTAGCTCTGGCAGCCGCCTCCGCTCCTGCGCCGGCGCTTTGCTTGGTAGCAGGGAGATGGCAAGATGCAAATGTGCTTACACTCGTTGCATTCCACACGAGACAGCGTCCCCTCTGCCATGGGATCAAAGTAAGGCCATCAGGTCGCTTGCCGTCTGAGCGCGACAGCCCAGCGGGCTCCAATATGCTGGGTATCTCAGCCGATACAAGAGCCTGCCTCGGGATGTTGTTGATAGCATGATGTCTCGGCCTACGACCCACGCATCGAGTGCAACTGACACCGTGGTGGCCGTTACCTTCGACTTTGGCCCCGCAGACGCAGCTATGAGGTTCGCAGATGGTACAACCGAGCCGCAGAGCCACCGCAACTCTCAACGAATCGTCATCCATTAAGGTGCCCAAGTGTGGAGAGGGTAAAGCGTGTAACCATGCCCCTGATCCAGGCCTTGCTACGGCATTTAAGCGAGCCAAGTCCACCCCTGAGGCATCAGCTTTCAGCTGCAACAATAGCCCCTTGCAGACTGAGTCACTCCAAGTCTTCTGAACCATTGGCCTATCCTGCACGCCGACACCGGGGCACCGTGATGACCAAAACTGAAACGCTTCCTCGGCATACGGAATGCGAATCGAGCTACCATTACGAACTAAGATGCTAGTAACAAGCTTCGCAATTCCGTGCGACGAGGCGACGAAAACTACAGGACCGGTCTCCAGCAGTCGACGAACCCTCAAACCCCCGAAGCGAATAGGTAAACTGGCCTGACACCATTGCTGGTCATCGAGCTGTACGTTAAGTATGTCCTCCAGAAGACCTCTCAACGCACCGTCGAAACGCGATAACCCTTCAGGACACCTCCAACATGGGGTTGCTCGTACAAGATAAGTCATCTTGGGCATCGCCAAACAACTCCTCAGAAGCACAACTGCAACATGTGCAGGAAGACGTTTCAAATGGGTGGCTAGAGACACCATAACCCGGGTTCTATCCTCCAAACAGTCGGCCACACCCTCCGGAAAAATGGGGGCCCCCAAGAGACTGAAGGTACTCGGATCCATTATCTTAAGTCCTGGTATGATAGCTGCAAACCTTTTACTGGATTCCCCCGCCGTACTGCACTTAGCAGAATTAATTTCCAAACCCAGCTGTTTAAGTGCCGGGAATAGGATCTTCACATCTCTTTCAACGGCATCTGGGCTTCCTCCGATAGTACCGTCGTCCAAATACCAAATATTAAGAGGAGCTTGGAGCGAGGTGATTGTTTTGTGGATCGCCACACTGAAAACCAAAGGACCGAGAGGATCTCCTTGTTGCGCCCCTGCCTGAGAGATTATGCAACCTTTGTTAAAATATAAGTTGCTTGGATCCGAATAGCATTGGTGTAGGAATGGATAAATGACAGGAGCCAAAGATTAAAATCTTTCAAAATCTCTGACAAAAAAACGGACCTGTCTACACTATTGAACGCATTTTTAATATCAAGCTTAATAATAACGTCAGTGCTACCCTCACGCATAGCAAAACTCCGTGTCGCGTGTATAGCGGCTTCGCAGCCAAGTCGAGTACCAAAACCCAACTGATGGGGCTGTAAGTACTCTGCCATTGAGTTCCTAACAGCACGACAACAGAGTTTAGCTGCGAGTCGACGAAACGTTGCCAACCGCTATGGGTCTAATACCCCCATCCTTCTTCCGAAGAGCGCACAGAATGCCCCCATACAAATAGGGACAAATTTCCTTATTAAGGTGTCCCTTCAGAGAAAAATTGCAGAGGCTGGTTAGAGCCTCTAACAGCCTTAGGCCGTTATCGCCGGCCGAAGGCGAAACCAACTCTTGCAGATGCTCCGGGCGTAGCCCGTCCAACCCCGATGCCGAACCCCTGCCAAAAGATTGAAGTGCTATCAACACCCCCTCAGTATCCACGCTAAGCCCAGGAAACGCTGGATCAGGAGCGGGGGGAATGTTAGGTGGTCCTGGAGAAATGGGATGCTTCTCTTTCAAGGTGGCATACGTATCCTGAGTGAAAGGTGCAAAGGAACAGTCACTTCAACTTCGTCCCCCCTGGCGAATTTTTCGGGTACGATGTCAGTAGCTACACCACTGACATCACAGATTTTTCAGCTCGCATGAAGTCCTTTGCTCAAAAAATACGCCCAGTCCCACCTCAGCACCACTCTAATAAAAAAAACCTTCGTATTTAAAGAGCTTGCCACGTGTAGCCATGTATTCCTCAGGGAAGACACGCTACGCGGCTCGCTGCAGCCCGCTTACAACGGTCCATACGAAGTGCTCAAGAGAGGTGCAAAAACATTCAAAATACGCGTGAGGAACAATGACGTGACAGTAAGCATCGACCGCCTTAAGCCGGCCTATATACTGTCCGCCGACTCACCTCTCCCACGTGACCACTGTGTCCCCCCAGATCCACCGGAAGTACCACCGGAACTACAGAAGGGTGCATTTTTCTAAGCGTTATTCGCCCTAACTCGGTCTCTGGAGGGGAGTGATGTGGGTGACCCCACTATATTTACTTATGTGTAATTTATGTATTAATTCATTTAATTCTTTCATTTACACTCCACACTACTATTTCAGTTTATTTATAATATTTATATCAGTATTATTAGTTTATATTTATACTTCATATTTACGTATATATCATACAGCATCGCCCTTCTATTGTGCAGTCGGGCGAGCTATTTTTAGAACAGTGGATGCGCGCGCGCCGGGCGATATTAACCCTCGCCGCGACCCCCGCGCTCCACCTTAAAAGTAAAAGGGATTTTGCTACCTGCTGCCGGCCCGGCACCGCACCGCTGCCGCGCCGCAGTCGCTACTCCTAATTCCTCCGTGACACTTGTTTTAATCTTTTTATATGTTCCATTGATCTACTTTTTATGATAATTATTTCGTGTAACATTGTATCGTCCAATACAATTTAAATAGTGGTGGAATTTACGTCTTTCATTCATACTACCAACCACCCATTCCACCACATGAAGTAAGCAAACGCGCTGCTCCCTTTATATCACCATCGTAGACTTTGCTCGTTACTGCTCTATACAATGGTGGTGGCTTCGAGGGTCTATCCTCCGCTGAGAAATCTGATATAAAACATTTTCAATGTTAGCTTTAACCTTTGCCGTAAGAGATACTTTTTTGTCACTTTGATCCGGCATCCGCAAGGCAGTGAACGCAAACGACAGCAAAGTCAGCCAGTCCTCCACACCATTCGATTCCAGACAACTGTCAATCAAAGTTGCCAATTTTCCAGCCGCAAGACACCTCGCACCCTTTGGCACGTGCTTGAGAACTCGGGTCTTATGCTTGAGAGAAGCCAAATCTGCCAACTTTAAACCCGTTGATGACCCGGAGCATGAGGATGCCACCTGAACATATGCAGGAGTGGATGGCAGAGAAGCTGAAATGGGGCCCGACGAGGGATCTTGGGAAGAGGCCCCCTTGTGCATCCGGCCGATGTGGACGCGGAGCCCGTGCGGCACACTGTATAGCTTTCCTGAGCCGGGACAGTGAGGTCACGGCGCGCGCGAGAGGCTAGTCATAATTGAACGAGTTACAGTTATTACAATTAAACAGCAACAAAATCTATAACCGACTGTTTCATACAAATTACATATAAATACTCGTAGTCAAAACAATTCAATAGATTTCTAGTTCTAATAAATAAGCATTCAATAAAATAAAAATTACACAATTAACATTTAGTACACAATACCGGTCTATTGAACACAAAAATTTATAAAATTACTAGCGGCCCGCCCCGGCTTCGCCCGTGGTACATATATAAAACCTACAGCGTTCAAGGATTACGAACATATGAAAGAACGGTGAACGATTTTTTAAAATCGGTCCAGTAGTTCCCGAGATTAGCGTGTACAAACTATATATATGCTATAGGCTACTTTTGATCCCCAAATTATCGTTAATGTTTACTGGGTCAGAAGTGACACCTGTAGACATCTGGCGGGGATAACTAATTAAATGACGATTGATCAGTTTTCGAACGGAGAGGAAAAATGATTAAATTACTAAAATGGCTATTACAAAATAAGGGTTGATCGTAGAAGGGTGAAAATTGAGGAGTGTATGTATTTTTGTATGTTGTATCATAAAAAAATAGAAATTAAAAATTTTGTCTAAAAAAACAAAAATAACAATTTTGGGGTGGACTACCCCTAACATTTAGGGGGATGAAAAATAGATGTTGGCCGATTCTCATAGATACCGGATAAGCACAAAAAATTTCATCAAAATCGGTCAAGCCGTTTCGAAGGAGTATGGCAACGAAAACTGTGACACGAGAATATAAAATTCCATTATTTATATATTTTTTTCCCATAAATGATACTATCCACCCGGATACTTATATATAAATCTAGTGCAGGTGTATAATCCATACTAATATTATAAATGCGAAAGTAACTCTGTCTGTCTGTCTGTCTGTCTGTCCGTCTTTACCGCCTAAACCAACCAACAGATTTTGATGAAATTTGATACATAGATAAAATAGATCCCGAGAAAGGACATAGGCTACTTTTTGTTCCGAAAAAAGGGATGAAAGGGGTAAAATAAGGAATGAAAGTTTATATGGAAAACTTCGTCATTGTTGAAGAACTATGAAACTTTACGTCTAGATATTTAACACGAAACCATAAAATGTATGTTTTAGCAGTATTGTAGTTTCGAATTGTACCTATTGGGGTGGAATTGGGGTTTTCTTTTTTATTATTTATGATTATTTATTCTTGGGTCAAATTTAGTAATTCAAATTTCACCCTCTTCCTGTCAACCGATTAATCTGAAATTTTGTATGTACTTTGGATTTTGGTGACAATACAATTATGTTTATTCATTATCATTATTAATTCAAGATGGCTGCCGCTACAAAATGGCGGATAATTTATGTTTTATTAATCCCATCAATATGGGTATCAAATAAAAGGGCTCAACAAGCAGAATACAATATACTATAAAAAAATTGAAATCCAAGATGGCGGCCGCTACAAAATGGCGGATAACGTAGGTTTTATCAATCCCATCAACATGGGTATCAAATGAAAGGGCTCAACAAGCAGAATACAAAAATTGAAATCCAAGATGGCGGCCGCTACACAATGGCGGATAAAGTAGGTTTTATCAATCCCATCAATTTGGGTATCAAATGAAAGTGCTCAACCAGTAGAATGCAATGTATTATATAAAATTAAAATCTAAGATGGCGGCCTCTACGCAATGGCGGATAACTTAGGTTTTATGAACCCCATCAACATGGGTATCAAATAAAAGGGCTTGACAAGAAGAATACAGTGCACTATACAACCTCAATACTTAAGTTGGGCGCAGCCACTAAATGGCGTATTAGACTATCAGATAGAATTTTTGATAGTCGACGAGATTTCCATGGTGTCTTATCAAATGTTATGCATGATGGACGCTCGATTAAGGCAAATTAAGAACTGTAAAAATGAGTTTTTGGAGGAGTAAACGTATTACTTTTCGGTAACCTTTTACAACTGCCTCCTATAAAATGATCAGGAACACCTGTTTTCAATCCTCATATGAAATTATAGGTATATATGAAAGTAACTCTCTCTGTCCGTTACCGTCTAACGCCTAAGCCACTTAAAGAGTTTGTTACAATTTGGTGCACAGATAGACTACCTAGACTTAGGAAAGGACAACGGCGACTTTTTATCACAGACAAAGAGTTGAAAAGAGGAGTAAAAGTGTGCATGGAAGGATCTTGGCACTCTTTGTATGCTATTTTTAACCGACTTCAAAAAAGGAGGAGGTTATCAATCCAGTTGTATTTCCAATTGTGTATCAATTTAGATGGTTATTTTTTTGGTTGGTAGATTATAGTTCAGAGGTGGTCATATAAATTTTATCGAAATCAGTGCGGCGGTTTTTGAAATATGAACAACAAACTAAAATTTGCGTTCATGTAATCAGTCGATATATCTACTAACATCTACTAATAGACTCTAATAAAATTTGGAGGACCGTCCCAGTATGATTTTAAATTATAGTCTGTTTTTGATTAATTTTTTTGAGAACATAGTTTCTTTGTAATTTGTCGTGTAAATTGTACATTTATTAATAAATATAAAACTTTGACATAGACCGATTTTGATTAGGAAACGTGAATTTGTATGGTAGTAGACATACGAGTAGGTACTGCCTCAATTACTTTAATAAATATGTGGCGCGGACGAAGTCGCGGGTAAAAGCTAGTACAATACATAAACATAGATAGGTATATATCTAAATATCAAAAATAAATAGTATAAAATAAACGTACATAAATACATTTTATACAATACACTAAGCGTAATGGAAATGAGCACAGGTTTACGCAACAATTTTGCTTAAATAATGCTGCGAAATCTGAGCCTTAAAGGAGTCCACGCTCTGAGCACGTCTGATGGTCACCGGAAGAGCATTCCAGAGCGCCACAGCCCGCACACAGACGAAGAGCCAAAAAAGGAGCTAGAGTGAGATAGAGTACACAGAAGAAGGTTTGTAAATGACCTAAGATTTACAGAATGAGTGTCGCAGAGGAAAGTGAAACAAAAACTTAGGTACGAGGGCGAAAAAGGGGTAAAAAGAATTTTATACAGAAGTTTGAGAATGCGAGTATCTCTTCGAAGACGAATTGGAAGCCACTTGAGCTTTACGCGAAACTAGGACACATTATCATATTTGTATTATATCTGGCCGCCATAATACAAGCTTTTCTTAGTTTGGGGTCAGATGGTGTTGTGTGTGAATTGCCCCCAAGTAATATATATAAAAAAAGAAATCCTTGTGCTCTTACCAATATGACTGGCCCCATGGTTTAGTTGGTAGGATGTCTGCCTGCGATGCCGAGGGTCCTGGGTTCGATTACCACACAGTGCAAATAATTGTATGATGAATACAAGTTTTTGTTCTATTTGTTCTAAATGTTTACCCATTTTTACCCCGATCAAAAAGGGTGTTATAAGTTTGACGTCGATGTCTGTCTGTCTGTGGCACCGTAGAGCTCAAACGGATGGGCCGATTTCGATGCCTTTTTTTATTTGAAAGTTAATATCCGTGCGGATGTTCTTAGCTATGTTTGGTTAATATTTTCAAGATGGCCGCCTCCACAAAATGGCGGACAAAATATTTCTGCACAACCTACCTCAATATGGATATCAAATGAAAGGGCTTGACTATTAGAATACTATATATATACACTATAAAAAAAAATCAAATCCAAGAAGGCCGCTTCCACAAAATGGCGAAATACATATTTTTTCACAACTCCCTTAATATGGGTATCAAATGAAAGGGCTTGACTAGAAGAATGTTATATAGATAACAAATCTAAGGTAGAAAAATTTAATTTTGTTCTTGTTATCATAACAACAAAATTAAATAAAAAATCTAGTATATTCATGGAATTTCGTTATATTTGAAAAAATATACAAAGAATTAACATTATAATTATTTTGTTCTGTACAATTTAATTATAAAATGTAAACTAATAAATGCGTTATCAAAGAATCGTTTAGTTTTTACTAGAACTTGAAATACAGGATACATCGTTAGAATTGTTGGTAAATGTAGCTAAGCATCCAACAGGTAGGTAAGCAAATCAACCCGTATTTTAATGTGTGTTGTTATTTATAATTCCTAGTATATATATTATCTAGTTAAACATTGTTCTATGTACAGTAGTAGTACCATGTAGATAATTTTACAGTTTTATAGAAACCACATAGATAGGTACCACATGTAGGTTTTTAACGCGTAGGGCTGTCTCGTCCTCGTATTTCAATTGTTTGTAAATTAACTGAATGAGCTAGACAAACAATGAGATATTATGTTAAACATGTTGAAATTGCAATAACGTGACAGCCCTATGTTACAGCGCCATTTTGAAATGATAAAGAAGCATTTTGCAACATTACATTCTACAGTTCGATAATGTTTTTCTTTTTATGTTTTTTTACGTTACACGCTTTGAAAAAAATATGGTTTCCTATTTAAAACCATTGTCTAAGCAAACGATTAAGTAATAATATGTTGTTGTTCTGGAAAAAAATATTAATTCACGAATAATTTTAAAGGTAAATAAATGTCTGGTTGTTCGAAGTTGCAAAAACCGAATGTGTTATCCCAAATAATATGACTAATATATTACGTAGGTAGGTAAAGTAGGTATCAATAATTCTACTTAGGTAGGTAAGTTATTACGATATAAAAGAATGTTAAAATTTATCTCCAAAATTTCTGGTTACAATGAGGATCTCAACACCGTTCTGTATGATATATTTGTAAATGTACCTGTACGAGTATATGTACCTCGTACTATATTTATGTTATGTTTTTACAACAAACGTATTTACGCAAAATAACATTCACAAATAAAAATATGTTATAAGAGTCCCCGTAAACATTAGGAAAATAAGAAACTATGAAGAACAAACAATGTAATTAACAAAGAAAAATATTATTCATCTCAATACATATAACGCTTTACAACAGCAGAACTGGCATTCAACCTGATGGTTTGGAATGAATAGCAATAAAACAATTGTTGTGACCACGGATATCGGGTTGTGACGAATCAAACCAATTTTCCTCACTAATACTTTTTTAGAATCTCACTGTACTCGTAACACTAAAGCGAATATAACGACTTAACAAACGATAATTAGTTATTTTATCCAACCAACATTTCAAGTCATTAAGAACAGCTACATGAGAGTTTACGTACAATAAAATAAATGGATATGTTTAGTGAAATTATGCACCTGTAAGCGTACAGGTGAAAATGCATACATAGTTGGAAACATTTATCTCGGTTAAAGAGCAAAAAACGTAGCTGAAATGGTGCTACGTTTTTTGGACGCAATCTTATTGTCGATTTTTTCAGTCTTTGCAACAATAAAGATCGTAAGTGGATGGAATTTTAATTCTAACCTGGTTAACTCGTAGATAAGCGGAGTGATCCTTCATCATCGTATGAAAATAAAGACTCAAAAAAATAATTATATAATCTACCATGTAATCAGTATAAATACACATAATGTATAGCAACTTTTAACTCGCAAAATCTCTAGTGCAAATCGCAGATATCACAAAAATTGTCTAAATATTGAAATGGAACTATAATTCAATTATAACTAGGCACTTTTTTCTCATCTTCGACAATTTTAACTAGGTGCAGTACCAAAAAATTACAAGAAAACACTTAAATTACATAACCTACGGAGTTTATGAAATATGGAAGTCATTACAGATGCCTCAATACTCAATATATTTAAAAAAATCTAGAAAGTGACCTACAACCTACAGGCCGGGGGGTCTACCGCCTAACCAGAACAGTCTTAGCTTTGATATTGATCTCTTTTCTTTCTGCTTGAAGTTATAGAGACCGCAATAGCAAAGCGACAGGCAATTTAGCCGGTGCGGTAGATGGGCGGTAGGTAATTTATTTAATGGGACCCGGTTAAGTTTTCATTACATTTTTCTGTCTACTATTCCACGGGTAAAGTAGTGGTGTGCGATGACAAGTCTGTCGGCCATTTTTAATCAGTAAGTTAAGAATGATACATGTTGCCTTATCTGATAGCAAATACAGGTTAACACTTATTTTAAAAATCAGGAGGTACGAAGAGTAAGGACCCTAAAAGGTGGTTTTAATGTGAAATGTTAGTCCATTTGATCGATCGCTTTAAAACTGCCTTTACACAGGGTTATTGGGAATTAGCCTGCATCCTTTTAAGGGGAAGGGGAATTATTTGTACGTGCGCTCTTTTTACTGATTAGCAGTAACCCTGTATATCATATAATTTGTTTAATTGCAACATGTCAACCTCCCCTAAACAAAGGATCTTAATATTCAACTGCTATTATACGTTTATCAATAAGACGGCTAATTCCATAGATGTGTTAAGTTCACACATATTTTTTTTTCTGGTATAAGTTCGATCATTTAGCCTTATTGTCAATGACGGAATGATTTAAATAAAGGGCACATTTAACATACATTTTTAATTTAAGCTTTCCACACGTATAAACCGCGTAAAGCCACGTGCACTACTGGAAAATGGCCGCCGCATGCGGGTCGTCAACAGAAACGGTAGTAAGTATTCATAATTCACCTAGGGCATAATATTTGTCGTGCATTACTTCCATATATTTTTAACCGACTTCAAAAAAGGAGGTTTCTCAATTCGACCGTATATATGTTTTTGAAGTAAAAACATCTTTTGGCGCGTCACATACATTTTTCTTTTATTTTATTTTCATTACATTTATCGTCTGGTCTTGCTTAGATTCTAAAGTAAGCTTTCGAATTGTGACTTATACGTTTTCATTTCTTCCGACAGTTCCCATGACAGCCAATTTTTTTTAGGATTTTAGATTTTTTATTCCATGTAAATTGGTAAATTGTCTAACTGTTATTCCATTATCACGTCGTTGGTTCATTACCTACGCATCGTTTACGATCTCTATATTAAATAAACAATATCGAATTATTTGTGGACATTTTTTTCACACAACGCCGTCTAGTTCCAAACTAAATTGATGTTTGCACTATGGATGATAGATAGGTGATTAAATACAGACAACAGAAACACCTATACATTACAAACCTTTACACTACACTAGGAAAAAAGGTGGACGAGCCATGTTTCTTTATTCATAAACGTTTAATAACCAAGTAGTAGTCAGAAATAACTTAGAAATACTTTTGTTTCACAAGATTGAGACGTTAGAATAAAAAATATGAGTGACACACTACCGTATGATTATCTCATTTTCAACAACATGATAACGCCACCTGTGGCGCAATAAAGAGCTATTTTTGAGAGGTGTTGTGCATTCTGAAAGAAAATATTTGTTTACGTAGTGGCGTCGCTCTAATAGGTATGTAATAGAGGGCAATTAAAAAAAATATGAATACTCAAAATAGACACTAATTTCCTCTAACCATATTAAAATTTACAAAACAATCACATTTCTTTTTAACATTACCTATACGGTGCGATTTATTAAGTACGATGCGAAAATAGAAAACCTTTGCTGTTTAATGTTGTCGCGCTGTCGACTACGTTTCGTAATCTCTATGATATAATTTATTATTCATTCATTCCATGTTGAACTACCATTGTTGTTTACCCTTTATGAAAAGGGCTGCGAATAGACCATAGGGGAGAAATGTGTGCACGAATTTTTTTAGGATGTACCTAAGTCTACCAACAAAGTGCAAAGTTTTTTTTTTTAATTACTTACCAACTAATAAGCTTATTTTGCGTCTCAAACGGTGGGTATTGCCCAGCACATAGTTCATGAATTGGGTTAGGTACTTCCAAGTGACCTACGACGGAGATAAATGTTATGCAAATTAATAAAAATACCTACTTTTCTGCGAGTCAGTATTTCAAAACTCTATCAGCGAACAGATTCGGCGTTTGAGTCAGTTTATCGTCAAGCGTGGTGAATTAAGGGTCGGTTCACACCGAGACGCGACGACACTCGAAGAGGCCAATGATTTCGCGCTGCGCTCCGTGCCGCCGCGAGAAGCATCGCAACGTCGCGAGGCGCAACGTCAAATCGTAGACGCACGACGCGACGCCTTGCTGCGTAACTAGACGCCGCGGGCCACAGCGTAACGTGTCTACACGCCGCGGGCGACCGCCCATTTTGAGTCTCTATTAAAATGTGCGCGCAGCGTCGCGTCTCGGTGTGAACTGACGCTTAATGAAACTGAATAAAAATTGGGGACTTGCTTAGCAACATAACAACGATAAATAAATAAAAATGTGAACTCAGAGCCTAACCGAGAAGTGAATCTTGTGGGTGCGTGTAATACGTCGGTAAGAAAATATGTTTACCGATTTGTATGGATTTAAGCAATTATGGTTGTTCAATACATCCATCTCATTAACTGATGTATAATTTTCGTGCCTAGTCCGCGATATTTCGATCAAGTGAACCAGGTTGACGGGTTAACATACGTAGAGTTCAACTAAGTAGCTCCACCATACAGCCACAACAAATATAACATAATTAATTAATCCTACCAATATTATAAATGTCGATGTTTGGATATTTTGATGTTTGTTGCTCAATCACGTCGTAACGTATGAACGGATCGGGTTGAAATTTGAAACACGGTTAGATTATGGTCTGGAAGAGCACACTTTTTATCCCTTAAAACGGGAACGGAAACTACGCGGGTAAAACCGCGGAGCGCTGCTAGCACTAGTATATTTGTGTTAGATCATCAACGTACCATTTGAAACGGTTTTAACTCATCTCGGCTACCTATATTTAAGAAGTAGCAAAAATGGTCATTAATAAAATATGAAATGTATGGAGATAATAAATTTAATTATAAATTTATTAATTATTTATATGGTTTAAGACATTTAGTGTTGGCAGTCGGTGTACTTTCTTCTAACATTTTTTTAGTCATAATATTAAGCTAGTCAGGTAATCGAAGCTTACTTTACATAATTATACTAATAACACTAAATGTATCAATTTCAACATTAATTATTGAATTTGAATATAATTATTTGTTATTCTGAAAGCACATTTTTGTTATTCGCTGTTTGATTATTGACACTTGACTCAAGCTCAGTAGGTATTATCTCTTTGTGTACATTTCATGTCACTAACGTCGAATAACTTGAAGTTAGTGTTAATGTTTGTTGTATGTCCGCATTTACGCATTCGATCCAGGCGAGTTTAAATACTCTCTCATAAACAGGCTCAACCATAAGAAGGAATGTTTTGTTCCTCATTTTAAATGTGCCTTCAGAACAGGACATAGTTGAAAAGGATGGTTCTCCGTCATGTTTTTAAAAAGGTTCAATAATTCATAATAAATAATGTTAGAAAAAAAGTATGTCCAGCTTAAAGCGTAAAAAAACATCACGAAAATAACGTTATGGGTTTTATGAAACTAAAAATGAATGAAAGAAACGTTATTCTGTTGCCTTTAGGTTGACATCGTTCATGACCATTTTCATATTCTACAAGTGACTACGCCACAAAAACGCCTTCACCAGATCGCCCTTTGTCCGGTAAGATCGATAAAACTGAAGAGTCCATACCTACCTATCAAAGTTCTACAAGAATATTATAAATACGTGTATATTATATTAAACTATTTTTAGACAAGGTTTTTGCAATTCTAGTAGCCTCATTTGATCCGAATTTTTGCGTCGTTAAGATCAAAAACGCCTTCATCATAATCACAGCCCAAAATAAATTAATGCTTTGCGGTTACATTGAGATCAGACATAATTTAAATCTTTGTTTTTTTTTCTGTTAACCATAGTTTTGCCCTTTTTTTATCTTTGTTCAATTATTGTAATTGGCGTAAATTATGCGTTTTCGTTGTGTCAGATGAATGACAAAACCAGACAAAAATTGTTGTCAATTGCACTACAAGATTAAACATTTACGCCGCCGTAAATGTGTAATCTTCTTGTTCTTAGATGTGTCGTCCTCTTATTAGAACAATTTTAATTCATTCATCTGTCACTTATGTTTAAAACGTCACTCATGTAGAAAACATCTCTCTTCACCTGACAATTAAACAAAAAAGGTTGTCGCTTTTTTTAGAAGAATATTCACATTAGGCGTTTATGGAGAAAAATGGTTAGACCTTGAATTAATTTTTTAAATAATGTTGCTAAATGGCACAGTGGTGGAAAAATTAAATTATTTATTGCACAATGTAACATTAATTTCACGAACAAATAAATTTGATACTGGAATTTCTCCAGTAATAATATTTAATTATAATCGCTAATGCTTCAAGTTCAAACACACAGTTTAAATCTACGATATTTATCATAGGAATTACGTTAACATTCACTTACAGTGTTTAAATATTTTGGACCAGCCGAATAATCGTACATATCGACGTACCTATGGTGTACCTTTGCGCTAAGCTCTGCCTACGCAGGTACAAGCCCATAAACAGCGTTAGAGGCACACAGGCACACCCGTGCATATAAAGTCTAGTATTCCTTTCCTAAATTAAAACGTGAGAGACCAATCTGCGAACGACCTACCAATCACAACACGTAATTTTGCCATCATACGAAATTAAGAGTTCTTATTGGTCGTAAGTGCGCTATTGTTGCTTACGTTTCGTGTTAAGCATAGGAATAGCTACTTTAGTCACACTATCGAGAAATTTATACTCGTTTTAATTACAATATTCAAAATTGCCATTAGAGCCATGTCATAATCAAATGAAGTAATATCCTTATTTGAGACTACAATATTGGGATACTTACTATATATTTGGGATACTGGGTTCGTCCTCAAAAGTCGAAACTCTTATTTTATTCTGTTTTACGCCTAAGAAATTCTTGCTTAGAGTGGAACTTACCAATGCACACTAAGTATATGACTTTAAATACAACACCGATACAAAAACTGTAATGATGTATCCCGTTAATTTCACGAAGGTAGAAATACCAATAATACGAGTAAACCATGCGGGAAATTAACGGATTTACCTAGTATTAACTCGGAGACAACTATAAATATTACTAGTAATCACTCCGTATAGTTATGAATATATGAATAGATGCCAATAATTTTATACAAATTGTGACGCCGGTAACATGAACATAATAATAAATTTGTCAAAAATCCAACATACTAATTTGCAAGTCTACTTGCAATCAACCGAGCCTTGTATTTGGTTGGCCGTTAAAATTAGGTACTTACAATGAAATATTAAAAAGACCGATTTTACAAGTAGATTTGCAAAACTGAACACCATTCCTATGTATACTCTTTCAAAATAGCACCGCCGTACAGATTAATATAAAAAATTTAAGGTCGAAATTGGTCTTACGTCATTACAAATGTCCATCTTCACGAATCCAAAGTCCACATTTCCTTTGACTCTTCCTCTCCACTCGGGGAGCGCGATCGAGTGAGATTACTCACATCACCTCTATCACGTTGCGTCAGCAAAGCTCGAAACTAATTATGTAAAAAACCTACTGCATCAGTGTTATACGCATCTAATAAGCGATGAATACACAAACACTCGCAAGTCTTTCAAACTTCGATGACAACAGGATCCCGTCGCCGGTTCCCGTCTCGTCCGCAAGTGATCCAGTCGCAGCAGAGCAATCGTGCCCAGTAACGGTTTACGCTTCCCGGCCCCGCAGGCCGAGACTCGTCTCAGACGGTGGGCTGCGCGTGCATTGGCGGCGGGTGCGTCGAGAGATGCGTGGACTCGGAGCGGCGCGGCGGGGCAGGCGGCGGCCTCTTTTTGATCGGCTTGGGCTCTTCGCGACGCGGCGCCGGCGCTCCCTCGCGTCCGAATATATTCTCGTAGAAAGGATCCTCGACTCCCGCGCCGTAATGCTCCTGCACCCACATCGAAACGCTCGTCTCTTTGTAGTCCTCCGAGAGCGGGTACTCGCGGAATCCGAGCACTTCGTGCGGCGTTGTCGCGGGCTCTAGCTTACATTTTTGGGCGACCTGCCACTTCTTGCGCATCACCCTCTGGAGGTCCTTCAGGAATTCTTTTGGTGGATTGCTAGTCGAGTCCGCTAGCTTTTTCGGGGAGGACAGTCGCGTGCTCTCGTTTCGCTTTGGCGGCGGCGGCTTGCGCGGCGACAATGGCGGGGGTTCCTTGAGGTTGAACGAGATCTTTTTCGCTTTCTTGTCGGAGCAAGTCGGAAGGTCGTCTGCAAAGTTCACTTTTTTCATAGAGCCCGTTCTCTCTTTCGCCGGTTCGGCGCCAAGCTTCTTTTGAATCGAGGGGCTGTTGTTGAGCTTTTTGTTCTGCAACTCGACGAGGCAGGCGCCGTAAGCGACGTTCTGGTTCTTGAGACTCTTATCGGAGTGGAGCGAGGAAGTGCGGGAGGTTTCGGAGGCGACACTGTCGAGGGAAGGCTGGCGAGGGAAGGTACGAGCCTGCCCCGCGCGCGCCGCCTGTTCCGCCTGGTGCGCGGTGAGCTGGCTGAGGATGTCGGAGACGCGGCCGACCGGCGCGTCGAGCGCGTGCTCGGGCGGGGGCGGAGGCAGGCTGAGCTGGGAGCCGGACAGCTCGGCGGCGTCGAGCGGCGGTGGCGGCGGCGGCAGCGAGTCCAGGCTAAGCGTGGAGCTGAACATGGCGTCGGGCGCGGCGGGCGGCGGCGGCGGCGGCAGGTCGTCAGCGGGCGCGGGCGGCGCGCGCTGGATGGTGTCGTACACGCACGTGTAGCCGTATAGCGCGGAGCCGCTGTCGCTGCTGCTGTAGCGGCACGACGGCTCGCGCGCGTCGCAGTACCCGTACGTGGGCGACGGCGGCTCCGGCCGGCACGGACTCGCCGCCAGGACCGCGCCCGCGCCCGTCGGTCCACACGCGCTGCTCTCAGACGAATCTGAATGTGTACACAACCAACATTATGAAAACGTGCAGGCTAACAGTTATTTGAGATTATACTTATTATAGAGTGGTACTTTAAACTTAAGGAACTATGCTATGTATTCGGCTATGCATTTTTATTCAATAAAAAAAAACATGAAACTAACTGCCAACAAGCACACTACCTGCGTTTGACTTGGACTGATAAATAAAAATGTTGGTTTACCAGATATTACACGCCATAATTTTAAACGCATAGATTTGTAAATTCTATGTGTAAAAGTTCCGTAGTTAATAAGGTATTTCCCATTTTGCTATTCTTAGAACAACATAGCTTAATATCGTAATCAAAAACAAAGTACGTAATTTGATTTATGGTTTAAATTTCTAAGACTCGAACAGCGCATTCGTACTTCGAAACCGGAGAACGTAATCGGTGTTCACAGTAAATTTGGTCCCTTATACGCCAATCGAAATGGTATCCATGTCGCAGCCTGATTGTATAATAACATTACGGCTAACCGTTTTGTAAAGCGGCGGTTTAACGATTAAAGTCGGGGCATTTTAATAGGTAACATTTGACAATTCATCAAAATTCGACAACGTAACCTTATAACGGCGGGCATAAAATAATATATTTTTTCGTTTTGTTAGAACTGCATATTGTTTATTTTTTTTCTATTACGACTACATATTTGTTATATTAATGACTGATATGTCAGTTATGTCGTCATAGTGAGGTGACCTGGTTAAAACCTCGATTAAAGTGAAATGAATCGATACGGACTTGAAACACTAATGTGTGAATTTTAAAAATCATCAGGCAAACGCTTGCCCCATAATAATAATTTTTTTCGTAAATTTAAGGAGCAATATATGACAAGTGCATAATTTAACAAAAAAAATGCATTTATTAAGCAGTATCTGAACAACAGTTAGTATTGTCATCTTCATCATTGGTGTGAGCACTCAAAGAAATTAATAATTATGTTCAATAATGCTGTCTATTCTCAGTTATTTTTAGCATTTTTATCTATATAGGTATATAAAAGTGATAGGTCACTCTTCATGAAAACTCAGAAATTTTGCACGGAGGTGTCTTTTAGCACGCTGGCGCTCGTTAAGACGGGGTTTTGTGAAATTCAACCCCTAAGAAGGTGAAACAAGGGATGGACGGTTGTATGAAAACTGTACTGTAAAATCGAAAGCTGATAAGTTGAATCGAATGCAAGGATTACTTGTGAAGAAATATCACCATAAATTAATGACCACGTTGTGACTATAATAAAACATAAATATATTTATTATTATTTTATTAACTACTAGCTTTTACCCGCGACTTCTTCAGCGTAAAATAAGTAAGTATTAAGGTAACTGAGGGAGTACATATTTACATGAACAGTAGTACACCCATACAAATTTACTTTTACTAATATTAAAACATTTTTGTACCTACAATTTCATAAAAATCAGTTCAGTGGTTTAGGCGTCAAAACTTAATTGACAGGTAGAGTTACTTTCACATGTATACTATAAAATAATATGCATTTTAAGTGTCTAATATAAATTTTTTACGGTTTTCAACATTGACAAACTTCCACATAAATTTGATCCCCCCATTTCATCTTCTATTTCATCCCCGTACGGTTTGAAATTACAAAATTGCTAGAACAACCTTTTATTTTCGCCACATCAAGTATTACATATAAAGTTCCATGGTTTTATCTTCAACAACGACGAATTTCCACACAATACTTTCATCTCTGTTCAGTTAATGAATAATTAAGAAATCGAAATTACAAAATTGCTACGCGAAGCTTTATTATACAGCGAAGCGATTGCTTCGCGTCAAGCGTTTAGATACGAAGTCATGGTTTTATCTTCAACAGTAACGAACTTTCATATAAACCTTCCATCCCCCATTTAAGCCCCCATTTCAACCCCGTACAATTCTAAATTACGAAATTGCTAAAACAAACACATGTTTGCTTCGCGTTAAATGTCTAGATACGAAGTTTCATGGTTTTGTGTTCAAAAATTACGAATTTCCAGATAATTTTATCCCTCATTTCAACCCTTTTCCGTAATAAAAAGTAACCTATGTCCTTTTTTGAAATTAAGTCTATCTGTGTACCAACTTTCATTAAAATCGGTTATGTGTGGATCTCATGCTTATAATTTTGAAAACTACGATTCATACAACCGTCCATCCCTTGTTTCACCTTCTTAGGGGTAGTATTTCACAAAACCCCGTCTTAACGAGCACCTGCGTGCTAAAATACACCTCCATGCAAAATTTTTGAGATTTCGTGAAGAGTGATCTATCGCTTTTATATACCAATATAGATAAAAATACTAAAAATAACCGTGAGAATAGACAATATTATTGAATATAATTAATAATTTCTTTGAGTGCTCACACCAATGATGAAGATGACAATACTAACTGTTTTTTCAGATACTGCTTAATAAACGCATTTTTTTTTGTTAAATTATGCACTTGTCATATATTGCTCCTTAAGTTTACGAAAAAAAATATTATTATGGGGCAAGGGTTTGCCGGATGATTTTTAAAATTCACATATTGGTGTTTCAAGTCCGTATCGATTCATTTCACTTTAATCGAGGTTTTAACCAGGTCACCTCACTATGACGACATAACTGACAAACGTCAAATGTTACCTTTTAAAATGACCCGACTATAGCCAGATTGAATGTCACCAATATCAAGTTAGGGCTTCCAAGTTTCATCTGAGAGGTAAAATGTTTTTAAAAAAAATGTAAGGAATATGGTAAGAAGTATAATAACCGGTCAGCTTTTTCTGATTCATAAAATTAATTTTCATTTTAAACATTGTTTGTTTTGTAAGTCTGGTTACCCTATAATTTAAGCAGTAGTACGATACGGCTAAACGTTGGCCGCCATATTGAAAAACATATCGCAATGACAATGCGGTCAATCGTTGAACCGCCGCATTACAAAACGGCCCTGTTTCAAAACGGCTAGCCGTAATGCAATACGGCGAATTATACAATCCGGTTGCGACATCCATACAAGACTCTTTTGAAAATGTCACTTTAAATAAACGTGAAAGCATTCTGCCGGTAGTGAAGAAAGTTTATAGTCTGATATTTTTCTCTTATGTATTTTCTACTATTGTTTGTGAGCACTCACCTATACTGGCGTGGTGTCTCTTCAGAGTGGAGTCATCGGTACGGGTGGTACGTGGCCGCCGTGTTAACGTGCCGGAATCTCCGCCCTCTTCCTCATCCTCCTCCTCCTCAGGACCTTCGCCGCCCTTCTCCACCATCTCTTTCAGTTGTCGAGTCATCCACGTCAGCGGAATGTTTGGTTTCATTGACGGCTTTCGCTTTATCGTACCTGGAACAGTTACACCACCAAATATGATAACAGAGTTTATATGCTTAATTATGCTAATACAACAATGATAACAGAACTTACATGAATTGATCAAAAATAGCCGACTATAACAAATCCAACAAAAAAGATTCAAATATTTTACAAATTGAGCCCACCACAAACTGGGCTCAAGTTCAATCATATCTTCTTGAGTTTGTTTAAAAAACCCGTGAAAATTTCTATACGTTTTCGCCAGTTTATAATTTTATACATATGCGACTCCCGTAAGTTTTGAATAAAAGTTCGGGAACCGCGGTTACTTCGTTGTGTAAAATACCCACCACTATTTATTTATTTATTTATTAATAGATAATTACAAAAACATGCCATTGAACTAAAACAACGCAATCAAGGCGCAAATTCAAAATTTTGTGTATGGATTCAAATCTTCGAAAAGATTTCACTTCGAAAGGTGGCGGCCACGGATATCGGGTGGCGGCTCATTTTTATGAATGTCTGGTTTGGAATTTGTAACTGGTATTATGGCTTTGTATTTACAGTTTTTTGGACATTTTACGTCATCATCACCTAGTTATTTCCTTCATGGTTGGAAGACCTATGTATGTAACTGTTCCGGGCCAGGCACAGTTTCCGAGATATTAATGATATGAATAATGAAATATCCTCATATCACGTATAGATAGGCACTTAACGATACGTGGGTAAGTAGTATTTAAGATCTTACCCATAGGAAACTCGCAATCGAAAGCACTTTCGGAAGCGGTTCCGCCGTCTGAAAGACATCCGCTGGAGCTGGACGATGATGCGCGTGAGTGTCTGTCGGAAAGCAGTCAATTAGTCAAAACCTGGGTGTAATATTTATCTTCGGGGAAAACGTGTTGCACTTTCAACTTTAACTGCTTGTAAGTTAAGCTCAACGTATGTATACCAAATTAATTAGCCAAATTAATAACACAATGTTTATATAGTATCTACGGGTCCTAATCACGAATAATTCATTGTTTAAATACCTCGACGTGTCTTCTCGTGACCACGGCAGTTGCAACGCTGCCGAAACGTCGAGGTATTTAAACAATGAATTATTCGTGATTAAGCCCCGTAGGCACTATATAAACATTATGTGTTCAAATCGCGAAAGTTTAAAAACAATGAATTAATAACAAGTGAAATTCACAGGATAATGGCGGGTAAAATTTGGAATTTAGATTAAAAGGCGCAGAATCCATTATATTCTCTAAAATTATACATAATACAAGACATGCAAAAACTAAATAGACAGAAAATAAAGAAACGATTTTCTAAGTACCTAGTTAATTTAATAACATGCTTATCTATTAAAAAAGGTCTTGAAAGCGGTTATTTTTGCCAAATAATTACTAAATAATAATAATTCGCGAATGTAACGCTAGCGAGCACAGGGTATAATTACAAATTACAAGAAAAAATATATCATCCAAATAAAAAAAAAAAACAAAACAATTTTATACTAGGTAAAACTAGGTACTACATAATTCCAAGATACACATCTTATGAGTTTGTGGTATAGATAGTAAGTAATTTGTACGGATTTGCGGCTCTTATTTAGCTAGTTTTAGTATTACTTTGATAAACTTAACTTTCGAGTTAACTAAATTTATCTAAATATAGTTAGCGAGGCGCGGTCCCAGCTTAGATTTTTGTAGGGGTCACTAGTACGCAACCCCATATTTAGGAGGGTTGTCACCAGTAGATATACAATAAATCGAGTAAAAAATACTTTACTAGTAGCGCCCCACGATTTTACCCGCGAAGTTGCCGTTCTAGTTGTTTTCCCGCGTTAAAAATAGTCTATGTGCTATTAGACATTTAGAATGTCAGATATTTTGGGGAGGGAGGAAAGTCATGTCCTCTGTGAACCCCCCCCGCCCAACCTTCGGACCGCGCATGTAGTTAGCACGGATTTATTTTAATTTCGTTATCATAACGTTTTTGCAGTCACAAAAAAAGAGTTACTAAAAGATTCACACAGACTAATTTAATATAACTATGCCAGTATCAATATTATGCTCTACGAGCTTGATTTCAAAGTGCGAAACTCCACAATTATCAATTTATCATTAGTTTTTACACATTTTTAAATTGTCTTAAAGTGCGGCTGTTTCTGGACCCCTTGATTTGAGGGTTGTTTCTTAGGTTCGAAATTCGTTAACATAACTAAAATAATACAATTTCTTTGGTACGAACCTTCCACTGCTAATGTCAGAGTTGGCAACACTGGCGTTGCATGACGTAGACTGCGCAGGACTATTGCTTCCAGCTGGAATCACGCTGCTTGTCTTAGTAGGTATCGAAGTTATCTGAAAAATGTGCGTCGTTTTCAGAATAAGTCTTTTTTGGCTCAAGTTCTGCTATAAGATAAATTGATAATTAAACATAAAGATGTATGTAGACTCAGAGGGTACAAGGATTTGGTCATAGATTTCGATTAATTTGATTTTAAGCAATTAATATTTCGTAAAAAAATATTGATTGAATTTATTAGATACACACTTAATATCTATACTAATATAAAGTTGAGGTTTGAGGTTTAAGAATATTTATTAATCTCAATTGAATTACAATAAATTCTCTTACTGAGATTACAAGCTTAACATATAACATGCATAATATAGAATTCTGCTGCAGCAGCGCACAGCAAACAGCGAGTTCCATTCCGGTACAAAACATCTGTCGTTGTATCGCATTTTAAGTTTTTTTTTTTTTTTTTTTTTTTTTTTTTTTTTTTTTTTTGACTACTACTATAGCTCTTTTTCTGCAATCCCTCATGAAGGCCACATAGCATAGATATGTATTTATAACTGTATTTAATTGACTTTTCAATTTTTATTATTTATGGCTGGACTTTAAAATAGATATTTAATTGCCTACAAAAGTATTTTCTAAACATATTGTTTATTTTATTACTGATCACGTAGATAGTTTATATTATTCTAGTTTCATATACTATTATTTTTTTTAATCTTTGTAGGGTACATTTGAAATATGTACCTACGTAACATAAGTTGAACCGTCCCGGCTTCGTTACCAGTGCTAACGTATTGTGCAGTAAACAATAGGCTGGAATAAAGTTGGAGGCACACTGGTAGCTCGTAGGTGTTTATTTGAATTCCGCAGCCAATGGCAAAATACGAGATCCTTATGGATTCGTCATGTCTGTCTGACTGTCTGTCAGTCCGTATGTCATAGCCACCTTTCTCCGAAACCACATGAGCTACACCATCGAAACCAGGTAAGTAGATGTATTCTGTGAACCGCATTAAGATTTTCATTAAAAAAAAAAAATAGAAATAAAAAAAACACATAATAAATTCTAAATACTGGGTATACTCGTAAGTAAGTATGGGACTACTTAGATCTGAAAGACAATTTTTTTTTTTTTCATCTAAACCATACATGATATTGAGGTTTCTAATATATATACGTACATATACACATACATATATATATATATATATTTGATATGTATATATATTACACATATACATTTTTATGTTTGATATGTATATATATTACATATATACATATCAAACATAAAAAAGGGTAAAATGTACTTCACCATCAATGAAAATTGGCTTGAATGAGATCTAGTATGTGCCTGGTTTTATTTTAATACGTCATAAATTCACTATTGTTAAAACACTGATTAAAGTAACAACAAACTACAAGAACTTTTATATTATGTTACTTGCTGTAACGGAAGCCTTCATGGGCGAGTTCGACTCGCACTTGACCACTCTTATTACGTACATATGTCATGCAAACCGATTTTTAAAAATATGTAATATGAGCAATTTTTTTGAATGTAAACAATGACTTCGCCTCTTTTATTTCCTTAGGTAACTTGTTGTATAAGTAGGCACCTTCAAACATAATATTTTGAGTTCCGTAATTAGTTCTAGGTTTATTTACTAAGATTATATTGTTTGCTTGCCGAGTAATAATTCTTTGTACGCTAATTCTTTTTGAAAATGATATTTGTGTATGTACATCTTTTGTTAGAATTTTCCGTATTAGGATACACGTGTTATATCTGTACATCTCAAGAATATTCATTAGTTTAGTGTCTTTATATATCTTGGTGGTAGGCGTTAGATAGTCATATCCAAAGAGAGCCTTTATAGCTCTATTTTGGCAAATTTGTAAAGTTTTAAGATTTGATTTGCAAGCCGTTCCCCATTGAAGAGCTGGTTTGTTTGAACGCGTTTATCTTAGGAGCTACTAGACCGATTTCAAAAATTTTCTCACAGTTGCAAATCCTATGTATAGAATAATGTAGGGCAAGTGTGCACAGTGGGTAAGTGTGTGCACTCGATGTATCTCGAAAATAATTTATATATAGGAACTGACAACCCCCCTCCTTGATGCCGTACACAAATCCACACATATGTAGTGTATGATGTCACTGTCCGCTGCCGCACCATTTTGTGTTCGTAGATATGTATTGTTATTTGCATGAATTACTGCGATTTTTGCTTCAAATTAAGAATTAATCCTTTCTTAACATACCCATGTTTTGAAATTAAGCTATATACCATCGAACAATACCTAATGTCTTAAATCAGTAACGAGTAATGTTTTGATGGTGACGATTACGTGATATTCCTCAGTTGTTTGAATTTCATGTTGGTGATTTGGGACAAGTGCGCGCAGATGCATATATAGTAAATATAGGCTAGCACACACAAATGCCACATCGTTTTAGTTTTTTCTTTATGACGCAATTCGTTGTTTCAGAGCATAATTACACATCAAAAATGCAACAACTATGAACTATTTTATTTTTTATGCTATTTAGCTACACAGTAGCATTATTTTTGTTTCATTACTAATAATATACTCATGGTATAAGGTATTGAATTCACTGATTCGTAATTAGGTTTAGGAATATCCTAAAGATATTTTTATATATAAAACCAATATCCTTTATGGTAAGAGTCACTCAATTTTAAGAAGCTATGGGCGAAGTCGAGGCGGACCGCTAGTCAGTTAAATGTCTAAATACTAAACCAGCATGGCATTTGACTAGCATAGTTTAGAAATAATGGCTTTAAAGCTCTTCTCGCGAAAAAGGGTCCTGAGTCGCAGCCGATTAGTATAGTTTATCTCAGGACCTACTAAACTGCTCTCAAAAATGATCTCACAGTAAGATGTGTACGTGTAGAATAATGTGGGGCAAGTTTGCGCATTCGTCGTTTCTCGTGTAGAATAATGTGGGGCAAGTGTGCGCACTCTATGTATCTCGAAAACAATTTATATAAAAGAACTGACAACCCCATCCTCGATGCTGTACACAACGCCATACATAGTGTATGTGTGTTTGTTACTGTACACTACCGCGCCATTTTGTGTTCGTAGATAAGTATTGCTTTTTGCTATTACATATTATTATGATAGTATTATTATTTTCGTTTCGTAACCATCAACGACATGGGTTGAACTAAGTACATAGTTTCCAAGTGTCAGCGATTAATTTGTCGTAAATTTACCGCAAAATAATATTTACGGGGTTACTGGTTATCAGCCTGTATCCATTTAATGTCGCATGTTAAAGGCATGTTCTGTATTTTTGAACAAACAACTCTTGTTCTACAATCTTGTTAGAACTCAATATCAAAAATATTTTTTTTGTCCTCTCTATCACTGTTTAGCACTATTCGCGGCTGCACTTCATTTATCTAGTTTATGACTCGTAGTATTAAAAAGTACGCGCGCTCTTGTTATGAAGAGTTTCATGTTTAAGTATACATAGACCGGGAAAATACACTTTTTTATTTTGTATGGAAAAAAGAGAATTTCTAAAAACTTAACAACTATGGTTTATGGTTTAAGATATTTATTTTCTCTAAAAATATAATATTCACTTACGAGAAAATACGTGTACAAACATAAATTAATTAATTCGCAGGCGTCGGAATGCTATTGTTACAAACACAACATTCGTAAACAAGGATAATTTCTAAACGAAGCAAAAATATACAAATCAAAAGTGATAAAGTTTAGAAATGTACAATCAGGTAGTTTCACATTATGTTCTCTGATTTTCTTAATAGCGGGTAGCGACCGCACCCGACTCAAAGCATCACACAATTTTGCATTCTTGGCGTCTATTACGTATCGTGCGGCATAGCAATAGCGATCAGTTAGTTTTGTGTTATTTGCTCACTACTTTTTTTTTTAATATATTGTATATTCGTATGCATAAATGATATTTATAAATGTACATTTTGTAATAAAAGTTAATAACAATTTTATTACATAAATTTACTTGTGTATTTAGAAATTTATGCAATTGTGTGTGTATAAGTATATTAGGTACTATTATTTCATTTTGTTATACTATCTATTGTATGTATACATGTTAAATATGTATGTATATTTATAAATTTATATGATTGTAATGTATAATAAATGTAGAAGATTTTTTATTTTTTATTTTGTGTAATTAGTGGATTAGTTCTCTTAGTCACCTGATGAAGATACGACTATTATATGGATATATTGGATTGATTGATTGGATAGATGGGTGTCACCACAAAATGGCGGAACAATTTTTTTTTTAATGTATTTTTCCAGGGCTTCCTCTATTTGTATTTCAATTGATTAGTTTATTACCAGGTAAAATAAATTGCAAATCAAAAATGGCCGTCACCACAAAATGGCGGAGCACAATTCTTTTCCATAACTCTCTCAATATACATATATTATGTAGGTACCGAATGAAAGGCCTTGACTAATAAAATACTATTCAAACACAAGTGACGAATTTCAAATGCAAGATGGATGCCGCCAGTAACTGTTGAGGGTCTTTTAATTTTTGTTTTAATTTGTTGTTTTTAAATTTTGCTGATAAAAACAAGTTTATTTATATGTATAATTTAAATATTATATAGTTAGTAACTTAGAAGTGAACAAATAAATTGGTAAATTGATAAATTGGTCATGAGAGGGAATTTATTTACAACACCTATTACTA
The DNA here is from genome assembly GCA_017562165.1 of Ectropis grisescens. Taxonomy (NCBI): domain Eukaryota; kingdom Metazoa; phylum Arthropoda; class Insecta; order Lepidoptera; family Geometridae; genus Ectropis; species Ectropis grisescens. Next base: position 10,938,363 of record CM029767.1, on the reverse strand, counting down.
AAGCTAAAACTAAAGTTTATATATTTAATGTACTTAATACCTACGTGAAGCTAAAACTTTGCACCCCTTTATACGCCAATTGCGCAAACTATATGCACGAGTACAATATGAAATTCCGCACACCTATTAGCTTTATATAGTTCAGTACCTGGGGGACCGAGCTTTGCTCGGTTCTTAGATACATAGTGGTTTTCTCAAAAAATTAAAAAAATATTATTTTTTATTATTTACAAAAAACCTGTATACACTCAACAAAAATAATCGTCGCGACACTACACTGTTCAATGCGAAATAGAAATGAAAATATCTGGCTTGCTTTCTATAAGACACAGACAGAGAAACAAGAGACAGACAGAGAAACATGCGACGCCGCACAGCTTACAATAGCAAAAAGTGTCGTGACAACTTTTCGTAAGATTTTTTCCGTCTAGCCCCCTTTCACAACGCGCGACAAGGAACTTCATTCCAAAACAAAAAAAAATATGGGTTCCCATACTTAAACAATTAAATATATACAACTGAAACTCAATAATTTTTTTTGGTCAAAACCATACGTGTGGGCTCTATAGATAGGTCTTCAAAAATGATATTGAGGTTCCAAACATTTCTTTTTCTAAACTGAATAGTTTGCGCGAGAGACTCTTCCAAAGTGGTAAAAAGTGTCCCCCCCCCTGTAAATTCTAAAATAAGAGAATGACAAAAATAAAAAAAGTGTATGATGTAAATTATCACGTAAATTATCAACGAAAATTGGTTTGAATGAGATCTAGTAAGTAGTTTTATTTTAATACGTCATAAATTGACTATTGTTAAAACACTGATTAAAGTAACAACGAACTACAAGAACTTTTATAGTATTACTTGCTGCGACGGAAGCCTTCATGGGTGAGTCCGACTCGCTCTTGGCCACTTTTATTTAAATTATGCATAGAAACATTAAATCAGTAAAAAAACACTGCACACACTACCGTGTAATTGATACACACGCATAAACACTCCGTCAGTTATAGTTAAAGTCTCTAGAACCTTAGTCTACAGCAGTAAAGTCTCTTACCGAGCAGGATCGAGCATGAGCAAGATGGTCAAGGTCCTCCTGTGTTAACTCCTCCACGAGCGATCGGTAGTTCTCCAGCAGCTGCCGTCCATGCTACAAACAAATGAAAATGAACATAAAAATCTTTTTCAATTCACTTCGCTAAACGAAATACCCGCATATTCTGCGGCACTCAATATTATCTGCACAGTGTGCTGAATTCAACACATTCCTGTGATATGGAAACTTTATTGTTTACCATTGAGCAATTCTACTAAATTATGGAAATTTATGGAATTTGAAACGTTATGAAATACAAACCTTTGCTATTCGCATGGCCGTGACCCATCTTTCTAGCGTCCGCTGATCATCCGCACACAAAAACTTTATAAACTTAACACTCTTTGGTTGCTGCAGTCTGGGATGCTTTATCGCGAAGCAGTGATCGGTGGGCGACTTGTACTTTTTCTTCCAATTCAACCCTAAGTACACCTCGTTGTTGTCGAATGTCGCAAGGCAAACGAGGTCCTTCAGAGTTTTCACCTTGTCCTTTGGCGAGTAGTAGAGACCTAAATTAGTGACAAACAAGATATTTTTAAGATACAAAATAAACTTTACAAAATTCATCGCAGAGGCTATTCGCAATGCTTAAATCTATAGCTAATAATTGTGTGGCCACACGGCGCTAGCTTTTTATTTACTAACCGGAAGGCCTTAAAACACAGTAGATTTTCTTCCATCCTTTCTTGGCGTCATGTTTGAGATAAAGTGGCCCTTCCATGGGGGGTACTGGATGGCCTGACACCGATGGAACTGTAGTGGCTGCGCTGCTTTGCCCAAAAAACTCTTCAATTATCACCTGCCTTGAATGGTCATCATGCTCACTGGACCATCCTGTAAGAAGAATAGAGAATAAAGAATAGAGATTAAAGTTAAGGCAAGAAATACTAAAGTAAAATTTAACTAAGTGCCATCTTACTTGGACAAACGCTTTTCATTTCATTCTGAGTATTTAATAAGTAGAAATAAATTGTTACCTCGGTCATCTTCAGTCAAAAGGAACTTTTCTGGAGTTTGGAACAAGGAGATTTTGTCAGGTCTTTCGGCAAACAATATTTTGTTTTTTGACTCTCTTGTCCACAGCATTAAATTATCGACTAGCATTTCATGGTCTTCGTATACACGTTCTGTAAACAGTTTTAAATTTTATTACAATGGTATTAATATACCTACTAATTCAAAGTTTGATTAAATGCGTGAATCTTACCCATGTAAAGGTCAGGCAAATGTTCGACAACAGCCCATTTGGGTTCCATGGTGACATGATTTTTGTCAGCTAGAAGCCTAGTTACGTAGCCACAAGTCATCTTTTCATCAACCAAAAGGCTTTTAGAGGAGCCGTCCGTAGAGAACGCTTTTATAAACAACTTTTTTATATTCGCTTCGCGCATTCGCTCCAACGCCAGCTTTATTTTGTCTGCTTTTTGTTGGAAGCTCGCATCCTGCGGAATAACCATTGTGTAAAGGTTGGAATATAAGGACTTTGAGTTTATGAAAGGTTGTAAAAACGTTACCTTTTGAGACTGATGGAGGTTTAATTTGAGTGCTTTGCATTTAGAGCTGGCACTACTTGAAGCAGACGATTCGCTAGACAGCATTGACACCTGTGAAAGTATAAACGTAAAGCTTAAAAGCACTATACTCGTACACCAAACACCTCAAATCAATTTTAAGGTCACAAAATTATTGCAAAAAGTGTACCGAAGAAATCGGTACAAGGTACTAACGGTATCGCTAAAGGCGGAATCATTATCAGGAGAGTCTGTGCGTGTGATATTTGAAGCTGCATCGCTGGTATCTTTTTCTTGTCTCTGTCCTTCAGACGACCCTTCTCTTTCTGTAACAAACAATACAAACAATAAAATACCAGGTATTACTGTTTTTACATAATGTTTGTATTTTTGTGGAGATAAACATAGGGATCGAGAAAGCTCTTTTTTCTACCTTCTTAACACAACATTTCAAAGAATTTTTTTTCACTAGAAATATCTTGATTTTTTGAAGCTGTAGTTAAGTTCATATTTCATGTGTCACGATAATTATCTTTGCCACGACACGACGCGCGATTGCTCCACGAGGTTCGTGTTTTACTTATCTTTTAACGAGAAATTTCGCCAAATGACATGAGAGTCTTATGGACTACTGATATAAATGAGGACCAGTCTGCGATAGTATCTTCAATGCGGAACGGAAGTAATAGTAATGACTTAGGTCACGTTTCACGATAGTAGACCTACATTGAATCATTTATGGGTTAATTTTATTTTCCTCAATTTAAAACCGTAAACCGTGCAAATGAAACATCAGAAGTACGAAGATCAATCGCACGGAAGTCAGAAGTTTTTGAAATCACTATGCTTAAATAACGATGGTTGATGATAATCAAAAATAAATAACTGTAACATTAGCAACGTAAACTTACTCGTTGAAACCCTAGATATTTCTTCATCATATTCTGAATCCAAAGCGCATAATTCACCAAGGATTGCGTCTAGATCAGCATCTTGAGTTTCCTCCAAGTTGGCCATTGAAAACCGGTACGTGTCGATCCGAGGAGCCACTATCTCCAAGGGCCTTATAGCCGACGCACCTTCATTGGACGAATTCAGACCCTGGAACAAGATATTTCCACGTGTCTACGTATTCTAATCGTAAAGTAAATAAATAACTTTGGAAAGAGAAACATTAGAAAAAATGGAACCTATTTTTTTATAGAATACCGTAAACGGTTTCCGCTATTGTGAATAATTCGGAATATTAGCGATTACGTACTGATCTGTTATTTTAACACGATTTACAATTGTTTCAGGGTTATACAATTTTCGGTGGTATTAATATGAATCGTGCGATTTTTATTAATAATTTCGGTATTTTACCATTAACACTTTTCTAGAAAGAACTCTATCAGAGAGATTAATGTTAATATACAGAACTCGTAAGTATTATTTACGTTCTAAAGATTTCGTGTTTTGAAACCTAGTCGATACTGAAATATAAGAACTCACCATAGAAGCAACCCTATCCGAGCCTCAGGATACTAATCCTAATACATATTATACGTGCTTATGGCTACACGGTGTAATGAATATGAATTGGTCTCCTTAAACGTGCGGCATTAATTACATATGCACATACGGGAACACATCCCAAAACATAGTTGGGAATGCATTGTCTTTTAAAACAATGAACTCTGGTTAGTGTTATGTATTCTTCCAAGCTATATATGGGAGTATATACTACTTAGGTTTAAGCACTTACCATCGTGAACAAAATATGCCTCATTCATGTAGCTACTGTGATATAAATAAGCCAATTTATGTAAAAAACCTCGTATTAAGGTACTATTATGTTAAATAATAAAATAATTATGTTTTTTGTAGTGGTAGGACTTTTGGCAGAGTCCGCTCGGGGAAGTACCACACCTTTGCCAGTTATTCTACCGCCAAGCAGTAATGTGCAAACATTACTGTGTTGCGGTCTGAAGGGCAATGTTTCTAGAGAAATTACAGGGCTTAGAGATATAACATCTAGATCTCTGGGTGACGGGCGCAGTGCAGTGCTAGGTAATGATTTGGACTCTTTATGTTTCAATAGCTGCTTGTCACTGTGCTGTTACGTGGCAAGCATGTTGCTTACCATCAAGCACTTGTCCTGCTCGTCTTGTCAATCTTTATTTAAAAAAAAATTAAGTTATTATGGTCTGCTGCATAGGTTAAATATGAGTACTAAGTATCAACAGTAGGTACATATTTTTATGTAATATGCTGTGCGCAATCATGTAAATTACTAGGTGCATGTACTTTTGCAAGAAATCTTTATTATTTTATGCGATATCGTTGTGCGAGTATGTGATATGTCTCGTAATTTACCATGTACGTTTTTTTAATAAAGCGCCTTAGAATTATTTTTTATTTTCATATGCATATATTTTTTTTACTTTTCTCATTTATGTATTGAAAAGGATATATATTCTTGTTTTCACTTTTAATTACTTAAATTAAAAATATAGTCAAAATTATAATAATGTAATAAAATATACATATATTAATTATTCAGATGTCAGTTCAGAGTTCCGATTCAATGTGAGTATACCTCTATACTTAGGTATATAGTGTACTAATAGATATTATATCTATCTTCAATGTAATGTAATTTTGTCAATAAAGGATCTTCCTTCAATATTTTAAATTTTAATCATACAACTACGCGATGATTTTAGAAATTGTTAAAACGTAAGAATGTAAGGTAGGTAGGTTAAAAACAAGAGTATTAGGTATATTGAAGAAAACAATTGCCAATGTATAATATTAAGGAGAATAGTGATCTAATTTAATATTTTGGTTATTTATTAAATAATCTAAATTAATTCTTGTAGTACACAGTTGAGATACTATGTTTTTAGCAAACTTATTTGAACGTACAAGTTCCAGTGGACGCACATTTTGTAGAGAACAATTAAAAGGAATTTGAAGAATGCAAGAGTTGAGATATTGGTGCGAGTGCAAGCAGAGTTCACGCGTTATCGCGGCTACATACCGCGGTGGTCGACATCTCCAGAGTTTGCTCCATAGTTTTGTGTTCCGTTGGAGAATTATTTACACTTCTAGATTTGCCCGCGGCCAATCGAAAGCTTCTGTTGAGCGAGGACAGAAAGCCTCCACGCTGCCACTTGGTCGGCTCGTTGAGTTGCACATCCATCATTTCGTTCGTTTACATTGCAACCAACGTGCAATGACTCACGAACAGCACTTTACGCTATTAGTAAAGTGTGCCAAAAGGCCGGCGCCATACGTTGCGCATTCCCTCAATTTTTATTTCAACATTGAACCTCGACCGCACTGCGGAGATCAACTGTGATATCCCAAAATTGGAAATTGAATTTCCTAGTTGCGGATAAGTTCACATAAAGCAAGTACGGAAACGAGTTTGTTATTTCCCCGCGTTAGGAGTCTGCGCGCTACTGCGAAGACGGTGACTGGCGCACACCGACTGTACACTGTGAGGCGAACCGCGACCTCGACCGTTCACTAAACTTTAACTTTGTTTTGTTGTGCCGCCTTTAAGTATTTCAACGGGGCTTTGTTAACAAAGGATGCTTTCTCGAACGCACAGAACGCGCGTCGATCGCGCGGAGTTCCGACCACTACTAGCGGTTCGGAGTCGGAGTAGAGCAGAGTGAAGTGAGTTGTATTACAAAATGAGGCATGAACGTTCGGGCACCGCAGGCCAGGCAGGGGGACCGGCCATTGTAGGGCGCGCGTGTGTGCACGCCGCGCGCTCCCGGGCGCGGCGGTGTGCGTGCGCTCCCCTCGCGCCGAAGCCCGAGTCCGGAGCCCCGAGCCCGCACCCACGCCGCCGGCCGTGACACATACACGCCGCCGACACATCCCAAGTTGCGCGACTCTCTCAAACAAAACAATACAAATCTATCACTACAAAAGCTGCGAAAAGCTCTACATTTTGCCACTTTTTTTGTCTTTTTTGCTGATACAAAACAGATTTTTGTTTTGGACAGATTTCTTGTTTTGTTTACGATCTTGCTATTTCATGCGTTCTATTCTTCTCAGGATTAGTCGTATGTAACACGTATTATTTTCTTCATAATACGTTGTGGTTAATGGTACAGACTATAGAGCTATAGACCATAGATTGACGAGGCGAGCAGGACATGTACCTGATGGTAAGTAACATACCTGCCACATAACAGCACAGTGACACGCAACTATTCGAATATGAAGAGTCCATATCATTACCTGTAAATGCACTTCGCTCATCACCCAGATATATAAGATGTTTTATCTCTATGTCCTGTAATTTCACTGGAAACATTGTCCTTCAAACCGGAACACAGTAATGTTTTCACATTACTGCTTGGTGGTAGAATGAGTGGCAAAGGTGTAGTAGGTACTTCCCCAGACGGACTATGCAAAGAGACCTACCACTACCAAATTCTCAAGATACTCGAGGGTTACCTACTACGAGTACAATAACTGAAATGAACTTTAGGGGTTTTTAAATTTCTAATTCAGTATTGCTTTTTCTTTTCATTTTTTTAAATCGATATATTTATACTTTTTTATTACGATCTATGAAGGCGTTTTATATTCTTGTGTGTATATCTTAAAAGTGTTACAAAAATCTCATGCTTACATTCCTTTTTTTTAAAGGTACTTATGTGGTTTACGATAAAAAAAAATATTTTTATACCTAATCCGAATTAAGGAATACAAATTAAACTGGGTGGGTTGGTCATTTTACTCATGTCTCAAACAAAAATGGCAAGTATGACCTAGATTTTTATTCACACTGTCCTACTTTTCTACCGTGACAACCGCACCCACACTTAATTTTATTGTTATTCCAAACGCTCCTTGGACAGGAATGACTGGACAAACAACATTGACATTATTATTTCTTCGTAATAAAACAACCTGTTTGCAGATCGATTTTTGTACGGCCTCGAGTATTAAATGTTTCAAAATCATTGCTTCCTTAAGTATAGCACTCAACGAGCGGTGGAAGAAGATGTACAAAAAATGGGAAACAGGTGGTGTGTACGCCACCTGCCATATCGACAGATGTGCGAGATACATATGAACCAGGCCTGGCGGGGCTGGTACGCGCTGCAATGGAAATCAGACTCCAAAAGTAACTGCAAAACAAAAAAAAACAAGTTGTCTTCTGCAAAATTTCTTTCAAAATATAGTTACCATACTGAACACCGCACCGGCAATTTGCAAGTTATGTACCATAATATGACTTAATGAACAGCCATGGACAGATGTACAACAGGAATAAAACATATTTTAGCAAGCCAAAAGTTTAATCTAGAGTTTTTTAAATATGGTCGGTAGCTTAGTGTTAAAATAAGTTTAGTCAGTAAGGTCATTACTATAAATACCAATGACCTAAGCCCAATTGTTATATGAAATACATGAATATTTTTGTACAAAAATAACCGGAAAATATTATCTACCTAAAGATTTAGGGAACGCAGAAACAAAGGTGGAACACAATGGAAATTGTAATGCCCGAAAGCAATATCGATCTACCCACTCAAATAAAACATATGAATATCAACAAGAAGTCAACATGCACATGCATGTTTGGGGTCCCGTGAATGTCTTAAAAAATATAAAAGCTTTTAACATACAGTCTCTTTTCAAAATATTAACCTGCGTTACTATCGTAAAATAATAAAAAATAATAAAAATGTTTATTCAATAAAATAAATGTATGGAATGTTCCTATTTGTGATTTTTAGGGATCCGTAAATCGTAAATACGGAACCCTTATAGATTCGTGATGTCTGTCTGTCTGACCGTACGTGTGTCACAGCCACTTTTTGCCGAAACTATGAGAATTACACTGTTGCAACTTGGTAAGTAGATGCATTCTGTGAACCGCATTAAGATTTTTACAAATAAAATAAATAATAAAAAACAATAAATTTTGGGGGTGTTTTATTACCATACTTAGCACTGAAACACATTTTTTTTCATCAACCCCTTTACGTGTGAGGTGTCTATGAATAGCTCTTCAAAAATAATGTTAAGATTTCGAATACCATTTTTTTCTACACTGAATAATTTGCGCGAGAGACACTTCCAGAGTGGTAATATGTAGAAACCTCACCCCCACTGTAAATTTCTTCTAAAATAAGAGAATGATAAAACTAAAATATATATGACGTACATTACCATGCAAACTTTCAACGACAATTGGTTTGAACTCGATCTCGTAAGTTCGAGTTTTTTATACGTCATAAATAGTATTATTATACAATTCAATTCATATATTCGAACCATAAATTCATATGAACACTTGGTAACGTCATTTTGATGAAGATGACATAACAAATAATCAATACACACAGTATACACATACTACATTAGTACAAACAATGTAACATCAAAAGTCTTATAAATCTATTGTTTTACCTTATTACAAGATTCTAATTTCGACACATTTCTCTTCCATACGTTCTTCATCTTTAACAAAGTCGTCTATATTATAATATGCCTTGCTCGATAGGTAGCTTTTTATTCCCTTTTTAAACTTGGTTTCATTGAGACCTTCCACTTGTACAGGGATTGCATTATAAAAGCGAATACCATTACATTTGAAAGAGTTATTTGTTTTCTGAAGTCAGCACTTTGGATTTACAATTTTGTGTTTATGGTGCGCTTTTGGATTCAGATCAGTTAATTTCTGCAGTCGACTTCGATTTTTTCTTACATTCATAAATATACAATGAAGGGACTGTTAAAATGTTTATAGTTTTGAAAATCTCCCGTACTGATTCTCTAGCTGAGTAATTATATATATCTATAGACCACGGATTGCTCTCTTTTGCAATATGAAAACAGAGTTTCTGTCCGCAGCCGAACCTCATAATAAGATCCCGTAGGACATAATACTGTGAAAGTAGCCAAAATAAACAAGCCTAGCTGTTGCAACGTCAGATATTTTTCTAACTGCCCTAGTGGCTTAGTTGGTAGTAGCTCTGCCTACGAAGCCAAGGGTCGTGGGCTCGATCCCCACCCAGTGCAAATATTTGTGTGATGAATTCAAATGTTTGCACTGTGTCTGGGTGTTTCTATGTATAATAAGTATGTATTTAAAACTATATAAGTATTATATCAGCTATCTGGCTGCCATCACACAAGCTTTGCTTAGTTTGGGGTCAGATGGTGTTGTGTGTGAATTGTCCACAAATATTTATTTATTTATTATTACTATTTAATTTGACGAACTGCGTGGGCAGCCAACTAAGTCGATCAGCTAGTCTCTCTATGTGAGGACCCCATTGAAGCTTTGAATCTACTGAAATACCCAGAAAACGAGTAGATTGTACAGGTTCGATAAGTTCATCTTTCAATCTTATATCAAGTTTACAGCACATTACATTGCAGAGTGAGGACTTTACACATTTCGTTTTAGTTGGATTAAGTTTTATTATTTTAACACTATTATTAAAACATTGATCAAATTTACATCAAACTACAAGAGCTTAAGTATAATGTTAATTGCTGCTACGGAACCGTTTATGGGCGAGTCCGACTCGCACTTGGCCGCTTTTTTGTGAATTAAAAAAAAATAGATTTCTTAGCGCATTGTGTACATTGAAGTAATTCGAATTTTGGGTTAATTTTACAAAGGAAATGCAAATTTATTAAATTTATCGATTTTTATTTATTCAAAAAGTAGTCAGAGAATTGATTCTCGCAAGCTTAGAATAAATGTTTGGAATTTGGTGTTTGGTTCGAGGTCCGACTAGTAGTGACCGCATTTGATACATATTTGTGTAAGTATATGTAATTTGGATAAAACTATGGCTTTCATTGCGAAAAATTACACAGAACTTAATCTGGGGAATGCGTTGCTTGGGTGGGTTGTTTATATATTATGTGTGTGCTATAATAAACACACCACATGGTGCATTTTATAGTTTCTGTTGGACCCTAAAAACCAGTTCACCAAATAATTGGATTTAACACAGCCTACCTACATAATGCAAATCGCACCTGTTCCAAGTTGAAGCTCCTTGTTATTATGTACTCGTATATTGCTTTTGAGGATAGTTTAAAATGAGCCACGATAGAGGATAGTCTTTTGAGAGGTCTCTTAGTTTATGGACCAAATTCTAAGATAAAATTTGATCGCATAGGGTATTAAGCAAACGAAGTAAATGTTTACTAGGAGAAGTAATGCAGAAAGGTAGAATCGATAAAAAGGAATAACGCAACCTACCTTTTATAGATTATCTCAGAGTTTGAATCATGGTAACTAAGTAGATAAGTCGGCAAAATAGTTTGATTTATTTTACATGAGCCGTGAATGGACGAACAATTTTTTTTTACATACTATTTAGGTATTCATGAAATGGCGGTAAAGCATTTTTTTGCTGACGCATCGTCACCCATGCTATTTATTTATTTATAATTATGTGAAAATAGATAAACTTTACATGAACAACGGATTGTTTCAAAACTATAGGCGGGTTTCAATGTGACGTATAAAAGTTGACTGAGAAAGCAAAAGTATGTATATCATATATAATATTAAGGACTTAGATACTATAATATATACATCAAAATGTAATGAAAATACCCGTTTTATGAATTTTATTTGTCAAAATATACGTCAATTACCCTAATTTACATTGACTGAATCTTAATTCTGAAAAAAAGTATGTATAAAAGATAGCCAGATTAGATGCCATAAAAAATATGTAATCCGTTTTGCTTCTAATATTTCTTACTGAAAGTTATCACAGTATACTGGTATTGATTAAAAATATATATATTACTAGCTGTACCCTACCACGCTTCGCTGTGGCACATTGTGATTAGATAAAAACAATCCTTGATGCGGATTATATTTCATTCTAAAATTTCAGCTCGATCGGTGCAGATTTTTTGAGTTTTTGAAGTGTACACAAACCAACATAACATTTTTATACATAGAAAAAGATAGAGATGGTCTTTACTCTCTCATGGTTTTCATATAAATTTGTATAGCATCTAATTACTTGTACACTTCACCACATGCTGGACTGAGTACGTGATCGGGAAAAATGATGAGTCACACTGCGGTTCATTTAGGCTACAGGAGCTACCTACATCCTTTCTAAAGCTTTCTTTTGGATAACGAAAATGGGGACTTATTACATTTTTGACTGTTGTTAGGAGTGATTTGTTTTTACCAACATTGAATATTTCCTACTAATAGAGCCAAGTTTCATTTGAATCGAATAAGTAGTTTTCGCGTGATATCTGTTCCCCATAGAGATAGACATGAAAGGAAAAATTCGCAGATAAAATTGATAGTGATTCCACCTAAAAACTCTCTTTTAATGCCAACAATTTCATCGCTATTGCTTGCTTCAACGGTCCACCACTAAATATTGAAGTGCATGGTTAAAGGGTTACTTTAAAATCATCATTCTTCCACGGGCAATGCGAACAAATTTATGATAAAAATTCGGAGTCTGTGTCAAAATGTATGGTACCATAGAAAAATAACACCGTTATTATGCTATGTGTAGTGTAAAGCTTCTAACACTGGATTTTTATACATAAAGGTACATTACATTTAAAAAATAACCAGAACACAGATGGATCAAGTTGTGTTTTTTGTTGGGTAGCAGAAAAAAGGTTAATTTAAATCTTAAATGTAGAGTTTCGAGGTCCAAGAACATCTGGCACGATGCACCTGTCCACGACTCACCGTACGTTCTGTTCCGATCCGTCGTGGACCACGAGTGGGCCACGTGCCTACCTAGACGCGCATGCTTCATCCCTTGGAACCCCTGGTTTATTTATTTAATTAATGTTGGTGTATTGGGATGCGATGACTCGTGGCGTCGCTTCGGGTGTTTCTATTTTTGGCGTCACCCAAATAGGAAACTTGCAGTTACATCTATCAGAATGTATTGCATATATAAATAATTCATGTTTATCTAAACAGTTATGAACCGATTTTGATGTTTTTTTTAATGACATCACTGTGTATGTATAATATAGCGGTATAATATAATTGTATATTCATTCTTTTAGAATTGAATTATGTTTATAGTTCGACTTGGCAAAAAAATATTTTTCGAACTGTGTATTTGTAGCCAAATGTGCCGAGGAGGTTTATACATTTCATGACAATTAATATTGACAACAATAATAATGTGCAAAAAAACTACTAGTAAGTTATATAGTAAAAAAAAAATAGAGTCATCAAGTGTCACTGTGCTGTTACGGGCAGGCGTGTTGCTTACCATCAGACACATATCCTGCTCGTCTCCTCTGTCTATCTTATATTTATAAAAATAGATCTTCTAAATTTATGCCCGCTCATAATCTTTGAATGACTGCACCAAATTGGATGAGTTTTTGTTTTATGTATTCATTATTTTCGAGACTTGGTTAATAGAAGAAAATTTCGAAAATATTGACGAAAAAAAAGTAAGGTGGTACGAAGTTAACCGGGTCAGCTAGTACTATATAAAAAAGTTTAAACAAGTTAAAAAACTCGGCACTATGATGTTGAGTACATACCGCGGTGAGGACAGTGAGCTCTCCAAGCCACTCGTTGAGGAGAGCCTCCGGATCTTCAGAGGCGGCGCCTGCGCCACACTCCTCCACCAGCGCCATCTGTGGACAAAGATTACGTACTATGTCAGCTATTTAGATTCTAAGACTAGAATACCAGAGAGTATAGACCCCTTTGTTGTGGTCGCGTGATCAAGTGGCGCTCCTTGGCGTTGCTATTTGGATTTAACGCGCTGCGCGAGAATGATTATCAAGATAATAAAATAATAAATAAATATTGGAGGACAAATACGGCGATAGTGGAGCATATGCAAAAAATAGTTATTTGTTATACAAGAGTGCAAAGTTGATTTTAACCGCGTGCTCAATTTTGATGACCGAGCAAGCGAAGGATTCTAAAATTGAATCACGAGCGCAGCGAGTGATTCAAAATTAGAATCTGAGCGTAGCAAGGAATCAAAAGAGCACAAGGTGAAAAATCTTGCACTCGAGTGCAACACGTAACTTTTCATTCCACCTCAGCGAGGAAATGACTAAATGCAAATTTTTAAATGTTTTCGCGCTAAGCAAATTAAAAAAAGTAAGTACACCAAGAAGGTTCCGAGTCTGAGTTTTTAACATATTAAAAAAAATGTATAATGCATTCGGCACCAATGAGGTAGAAATAAATAGGTTGAATTATGTTTTGAATTCAAAACCTCAGTACACACGATATTCTAAATTCAAATTTACTTTAACCTCTAGAGGGTAAAAATGACTTTTGCGCCCAGATATCGAGGAGCAAAAGTACTCTTTCCGAGCTGGTGGGATGAAAAAACTATTAAAAAGGCTATTCAGACTTACCTCACTCAATAAACAATAATGAAATGGGCAAACAGCACTGCAGGTGTTTATTTATTTACACATATTTATTTACTTACGACACAATAATATTAAAAAGAAAATTACTACAGTGTACACATTTTCTTGTCTTATAGTCAGTCATATAGTCTTGCAGATCTATTCGTTGGCTTGGAATAAGTTTGTGCGTGGTAGAAATCAAAACAAAACAAAACATGCATTGATTAATTAAAAGGTAGTTTTCAAAAAAGTTTATTGGAGGGTCCTTTGTTGATAATCGTGACAAATTCAACAATGCTTCAATGTGAACAAATGACATATTTATGTATAGTATATTTATACACCATAATTAATCTAAATAATAAAAGTATCCCTGCAAAACAAATAGTTTTTTGTATTTTATGGACCATCATAACACTGTTGACATAAAGTGTAAGAGTCTGATTAGCTCATCACAATCCAACTCAAATTCACAGTCAAGTCTATCAAATCAAATCTGTCTTAATTTAAGTGATTCGGATCGATGCTTTTAGATTTTCTGAGTCGAAATATTTTTTACGGTCAGAATAATACCTGACAACAACCTAAATATTCGATCTATTCCATTTGATAAATTAATTTTCTATTCATAATCAATCTGTGGTTACTCTGAGTGTTTATTTCATTTGTAAAGTACAGTTTCAAAGACTACAGTCCTAAAACTTGAGGGTCACAGTTATATTGTTCGATTGATTGGTCACATGACGAGAAGGTACATTCACAAACCTTGCAGATATTCATTGTTATAAAGACGTCATGCTGGGCTATCGTAACCGTAAAACCCAATGCATAAGTGCTCTATACACATAAATGACTTAATAATTTTACTATAGGTACCAAACCTGTCGTGGACAATTCAGGCAATACTATTCAACCGTAATTATTTTCAATACGTGGAAACGCAGAAAGTATTGTACCGCTTATATAAAATATGGACGCGTCGTAAATATTATTACAAGCATTCAAAACCATGTTTTTTCGTTGCCCTACTCAACAAGACACATAACATTCAAACAAAAAAATATCTAACAATTATAATTAATTTACTGAACATGTGAGTCAATAATCTTCCAATTTTATGAGTTCAGAAAAATTGGTATATTGATTTTGCACTTTTGTCACGTCAAACGAATCAAAGAGAGAAAGTTTAGCAAAAGCTTAAGTTTTGTTGGTCTCACAATACGCGCTATCTCCATAATTGTGTCTTTTCGTTTGCACGAGTCGAATGGGCCACAAAACATTTGTCCGTCACTGTGATTTCTATCATCGTAGTGGCGGCAGCTGGTTCCACAAATGCTACACCACGTGCGCGTCAGCTTAGTTTTTTTGTGCCTCTTTTTTGGATTTCGTTTCTGGGTCTTCATTATTTTCTATTCATAAAAGGTTTTTGAAAACAAACGCCTCTACGGTACGCTATGCCAAACGGAATCTACTTAAGTAAGTGACTCACAGCGGATCTTAAATATTATTGCAGTTTTTTTTTATAACGTCGCGAATGTAATGTATATGTACGTCAATATGTTCATTTTTACTTTTTTATTGTATTTATTTATAGTCCTTAACTAAGTTTTTAGTCTTAAAGTAAGCTTTTTTTATAGTAGATATAGAGTGAGGAGACGAGCAGGACATGTGCCTGATGGTAAGCAACGTGCCTGCCACATAACAGCACAGTGCCACGCAGCTATTGGAACATGAAGAGTCCAGATCATTATACCTAGCACTGCACAGCGGTCGTCACCCGTATAAAATGTTTTATCTCTATGCCCTGTAATTTCACTGGAAACATTGCCCTTCAAACCGGAATAGTATTACACTTTATTGTTTGGCGGTTGGATAACTGGCAAAAGTGTGTTACTACCTCAGGCGGACTCTGTAAAGAGTTCCATAAAGCCTAGCTAGAATAGACATGACGACTCATGTTTGATCAAAAAGCCTCTTTACAGAGTCCGCCTGAGGTAGTAACACACTTTTGCCAGTTATTACATTTCAGTTATTGAGTAGCCACTCAATAACTGAAATGTAGGTAATATAAAGATAAGGTGAAATAATTACTTTGTTATCTTAAAAACTTCCCGTAAAATCATGATTTTAAAATCACAATTTTGGACAATCCCAAAAACGCTTCATACAAATCACTACAGAAACGTGACGTCACACTATCGTATTTTCTATGCGTTTGTATGGTAGCTATATTAAATATTGCGTTTAGGAAACTGGTTTCATAACAAAAGTATCTTGAAATTGAATGGGTTATCCAATGGTGCATACATTTTCTAATAATTTCGTACTTTTAAAATGGACTTGCTTATCCATCTTTAAATTATCACAAAGTAAGTTAAACTAAAAAAATATCAAAATTAAAATTGGCACATATTTTATCCTATTTAAATACTGTCATTATATCAAATAATTTAATATAATTGCAGGACCTGCCGTCACGCCTATTGTGGATTACTAAACTTTATGCTCGTACTACTGAAACTTGAGAGTCGTCTCTCACCAAGTTGCAATGCCATAATCCACCAAGATGGCCAAGTGCGGGTTGTCGGATGATACATGTCGCCGAATGTTCATACTTTCTTGAAACACCCTAGTTTTTTTACGATGTTTTTCATAACCGTTGAAGGAATTTCATACATCTACACTTGGAAACATATTCACACCTGTAGACGAGATTCGAACCAACGCCCTCTGAAATTATACTACTAGGCTAACGTTCATACTAAATTGCTATCAAAAAAAAAAACCATGCACGGAAAAGTTTCAATAACAGTAATCATCATTCTGATCGATTACATAGTTATAGGTACAAGTTACGGCTGGTCTAGTCGGGAGAACGACGCCTGCCGATGGAGACCCCGGGTTCAAACCCCACACGCACCACTGTCTTTTCGAAGTCATGTGCGTAATGCCGCTAACTTAAAAACGGTGAAGGAAAACATCGTGAGGGAACCGGCATGTACCTTTCGAAGTCATGCCTCATCCACCAAACCGCACTGTGCCAGCGTGGTGGATTATGGCTTTAACTCTCTCCTTTCGAGAGAAGGCCCGAGTCCCAGCAGTGGGAACGTTTAATGGGCTGTTGATGATGAATCATCATTAATTATCCTTCTTCATATTTAGCCTTATTTGGTCAGATGGCGGTCAAGTGTAAACCTATAAAAGTTAAAAAAAAAAAGACGTTTTAAACGCAGTATACATACGAGTATGGATTTTAGAGTTTTTACCTACCCTCGATGCACGGGCAGGGACCGCATTACTGGTAAATAAAGATTTAATTGTTACCTGGAGCTAACAGCTCCAGGTAATTATAAATCTAGTAATTGATAACTACCTGTGAAAGCTATATTAATATGATTCTGGCATTTTAATATATTTATAACAATATATGAACAGTATGGAAATATGTTTAGGTATGCGTCTGAGAAACGAAACTGATTTTGCAACACCCGAATGAATAACTGGTAAAGGTGTACTAACCGATCCGGACTTGGCAAATAATCCTACCCTAATCCTACCTTTTATTTTTTCTCTCTCGCCCGATATTTTATTAGCCCAAATTAGAATAGTAGATTTGAAGAAGGTGATAAAAACCAATTCAGGTAATTTACACTTAAGGTGCGTCCCCCCAGCAAAACGACTTTTTTGTCCAGTTTTCAGCCTCTACTCATTAGCCAAAACAAATTTCAACTGGTAAAAAAACATAAAATTTCTACAGTTTCTTGGCTTCAAAATGGTTACAAAATGGTAGTTACTTTTTTTGTTAATGAATTTATTGTTTGAAGAATCTCTTCACAACGAAACCATAAAAATAGAAATAGTTGTAATTATCATGCATCTACTCGAAAACCCGCCATTATTTAGATTCTGTACTTACACCAACGGATAGGCAATTTCATTACGGACATTTTGGTAGCTATATTTTTTTGAAAAGACCAAACTCTGATTTTACGTGGAGTTTATTCTAAAATTTGAGTGTAAACCAGCGTAAAATTCTACTGTTTCTCTCTTGCTCTTTCTTGCGGTGTGCGATGAGGTAAGAAATACTCAAGGTCATTTGCTCGGGGTATGCCCTTAAGTTCGAAACAATATCACTACTGAAACATTATTCTCTCATTACAATTATTACTTTTTTATTGGAGTTTCAGAGTATAATAAGTAACTACTATAGGTATAGACTACAAGTTTATAAATACGTAGTGTCTGGCGACTACAGTCTTCCATTATATAGAGGTCCAGTTTTATTTACGTAACTCGTACTTGTTATCTAGACAAGTGCAGAATGTCACGACCGTCAGTTCGCTGGTATCTGATTGCGACACGTTTCCTGCTTTTAAAACTTAGCCGTACCATATCTTGATGTTAGCAATCGGTAAACGAATCACTAAGAACTAAGTCGAGGCGACGAGCCGTGAATACCCATACAGATTTCAGCTAATAGGGACACAAAGATACCATTACCATATTGACACATTCCATTAATATTTTAAATGCGAAAGTTTGTATATATCTATGGATATTTGTTGCTCTATCAAGCAGTAGCAAAAGCTATTGAAGGACTCAGGATGAAATTTGATATATAGACTGATAAATAACAATTTGGAATAACACATAGGATACTTTTTATCCCGGTGGTCGGGTAATATAACGGGGCCAGGAATTACGCTAGTGAAACCGTGGGATGCTACTAGTTATTAAATGTTTTAATTAGTAGAGTACTTTATAAGTTTCATATTCAATCGTATATTACATCTCAATTTTAGAGAATTTTTTGGAAAGAAAAATGTACTTTTATCTAAAAGATATAGTGACGAGATGAGCAAAACATGAGCGTGATGATAAGCGGCATGCCATATATTTTTTTTTAAACATGAAGTGACGAGACGAGCATGACATGTGCCTGATGGTAAGCAACATGCCTGCCACATAACAGCATACAGCTATTGGAATATGAAGAGTCCAAATCATTACCTAGCACTGCACTGCGCTCATCACCCAGAGATCTAAGATGTTATGTCTCTAAGCCCTGTAATTTCTCTGGAAACATTGTCCTTCAAACCGGAACACAGTAATGTTTCCACATTACTGTTTGGCGAACATTGGTAGAATAACTGGCAAAGGTGTGGTACTTCCCGAGGCGGACTCTGCTAGGAGTCCTACCACTACAATATATATTTTGCAGTATGCAATTAAATGCACACAGCCACGCAACTCTTTAACCATGAAGAGTTCAAATTACTGTCTAACACTGCACTTGTCACTCGGAGATATGCGATGATTTATTTTTTTGGAATGTAATCTATGTATTTGAGAACATTGTTCTTCAAATCAGTACACAGTAATTATTGCACTTTACTTCTTGACGGTATAATAAACAGCAAAGCTGTGTATCTCCAGGCGGATTCTGCATAGACTCCTACCACTGCTTATTTTCTTTTCTTTCATAAAAAAGACAGACCATTGTAAACGTAGACCCAAAGATGTCTCTAAGAAATAAGTTGATAAAACCACATCATAAATTAACAATGAAATTCGGAAGTAATAATGGGCAGAGCCGTTATTAACGACACTAAAATACAATGACAACTAGATAGAACTAGTAGTATCAATATATGAGGAATAAGGTAAGGCAGGTAAATAGTTGGAAAGTATGCGGTAGGCAGAGTAAGATTGGGTGTAAATAATGATAAATAAATAAATAATAATCAATATTGGTGGACAATTCACACACAACACCATCTGACCCCAAACTAAGCAAAGCTTGTATATGGCGGCCAGATAGCTGATGTAATACTTATATAGTTTTAAATACATACTTGTTATAAATAAGTATAAAATTATCATATTGACATAAGGGCCAATATGTCAATAAAAAGTTACATTATCACACATAGGTATCTTTGACAATTATTAGAAATTGTCAAAGATACCTATGTGTGATAATGTAACTTTTTAAAAGATACCTATGTGTGATAACGTAACTTTTTATTGACATATTGGCCCTTATGTCAATATGTCAATCTTATACTTTATAATTATGTTCGAACACCTTAATATTTTAAGAGCAATGTCAAAATACTCGGATGTAGAAGCTAATAAATGAACTTATAAATGTAGATACTAACTAAAGAATACAGAAAGTGCATTATCTGAAAGTGCCAGTTAATGATTGTGCACGGTCTATTTCGAGATTGATAAGTCGAAAGTCGTTATGGTATCTCCACCACTGCCAGTTTAACTTCTAGCTCTACACTTCTACAGTGTTCAATACAAACTTATGCTTAAAGTGACCCGACAAACGCTGTTCTGCTTTATAAACTATTTTCAAACAAGAGAATTGACGCGATATTGTCTCGACTCGAACGATTCGATGTCAGTAAACGATGATTAAATTATGCAATGTATATATATATACACACCTAGATATTGTTGTTACAAAAATACTAAAATCGATAGAAGAGTGAAAAATGCTTCGAATATGAAAAGCGGGCAGAAGAGTGAAAAATTCTTAGCGAACTAAGTTCTCTAAAGAAATCATAGCATCATTTGAAACGTTTCGGAAGTGTACAGCCACAAACACCGAGACATAAGATTTTTATTTACCTATTAGATGAAATAAAGGTAGAAAATCATATTTTCTGATTTGGCTCATAAATAAAAGTCGTCGATACCAAAGAACAGTCAATTTAAAAAAAAAGTTATGTTGAATGTTAAACCATTGTTCATGGAAACGAGTGTGTTTGTAAACTATTTGTGAAATGTAGAGCGGTCATTCTCCAGTTTAGTGCTCTCTCCTAATATAATTACAGAACCTTTTTTATTTTTCACTAATTTCACTTAATAAACACAAAAATAGGAAACACATAAAAGATGCCAGACGTCTTACATTGCGTCGATTTCTAGTTATTGAGACTTATATAAAATATGTACTATATATTTATAATATCGTAATAAGCAATTTTTTTCATAGCTTGTTGATGTTTGTGACGTAACGTAACGTAAGTAGGCTCATAATATACAAATATTCTATTGAAATATTCTTGAACAACAAGGATAGGTCTAGCTTAAGCGAATCACAGCTCGTTTAACATTTGGTTTTATATTCCAAGAGTTTAAATAAATAGATAAAGATTTTTTTGATAAAGAGTTTTAATAATAAACCCAAGTTTTTAAATACCTAAATAGGTATTTGAGCTGTGCTGAGCTGAAAACTTGTCACATAACTTTTTGTGTGGCCTTTACACACGGTCTACCGTGAAGGTACACGGCAGATGTGTCAAGCTTGATACCATGGACAGACATGTTGCCTCTATCGACTAAAACCGCATCCCTACTACTACTATCTACCGACTAATTTATCTACCGACAAACCCACGACCCTAACCCACCACATGGCCATGCTTTCGGGCCCGCCTCGCGGGAGGCGTTAGTAACCTCACATTTGGCTCAAGTGACGCGCCCAAAATGAGCAGCGTGTCACCTCCTTAAAGATGTAATCCTAGATAGGGTGCTGGACGGCCCTAAACGTCTGACGTCCTAGGCCCTACAGTGCAGATGGGATGAAAGCCAGAGTTGCAGCTCTCCAGGCTCGTCCCCGTATCTACTTACATCTCAGTGAAGGAGCGAGTGGCGTTCACTCTCGCTCTTCCGCCTCATATGACCGCTAACTGTAAAGCATCTTGGGTTAGGTGGTCGGCAGCAAGAGGTTCACCTTTAATACTACGGCTAGGGTAGCCGCGGTTCCACTACTGTGGCCACATCGCGCGGCCCTTGCTTTTTCACTGAGCACTCCGCACATCAGAGTGCTAGTGGAGGGCCCTCAACTGGAAGACTTAGGAACCTTACTTGTCCGATAAGAGTAATAATAGGAAGAGTAGAGCCGAGTAGCCCTTCCAAGTCTTCCAGTCCCTCTCCCCAACCTCTACCCGAACTGTTTAAAAAAGGGAGGAGCGCGAGTAGAAGCTCCCTGTTCGGCCGGGATTCGCCATCAAATAACAAGATACCACAGAGGCAAGTTGCTGTGTGATACCTACGTGGAGGTTCCCGAGCTTTGAACCCTCTTGCCACATAACTCTCCCATCATACCACAAAACGGAGCTGCGGACCTGGTTGGCGAGTAGCGGGGCAAAATTAATCCATACGTTTTTACATAGTCTTTTTATTTAAATAATAATCTAACTACGATACTTTAAAACCACAAAAAATTCCATTAATGCGTTGTGGGTACAGTTAGTAAGTAATTTTTCATCACTCTGTTGCCATAGAAAGTATGCACGTTATCTGCTTACGATTGACTCAAAGGAACAGTGCGGAAAATCTAACTCTATACGTAGTATATGTAAACTCTTTGGTGTGCATTTAATATAATGACTTATTTGAACATACGGAGGCACAGTACTGTCTCCATTTACATGATCAAGTAGGGTCTTAAACAAAAATCGAGTACTAAAATCAACAGAAATCAGAAAAGTTTTGAACCAAGGCTACGGTAATTATATACTTCATTGATGGTACATAGCCATTTCAGACTTGCAACCAGTGATGGGCTGCAGTAGACGCTGAGGGCTCGCAATGTGTATGGTGGTGATGTGCCAAATACTGTTATTTGGGACTGTCCATCACTAAACAATATGTGGCACGGTAATTATAAATTAATGTCGATCGGACATACGGTTTTTAGGGTTCCGTAGCAAAATACGGGCCCCTTATAGATTCGTCATGTCTGTATGTCTGTCTGTCTGTCCGTCCGTATGTCACAGCCACTTTTCTCCAAAACTATAAGAGCTATACTATTGAATCTTGGTATGTAGGTGTAATCTGTGAACAGCATTAAGATTTTGAAACAAAAAATAGAAAAAAATAAACAAAAAATTTTAGGGGTGTGTCCCATACTTAGAACTGAAACACAAACAGTTTTTTTTATCAAAACCTTACGTATGGGGTATCTATGGATAGGTCATCAAAAATGATATTGAGGTTTCAAACACTTTTTTTTCTATACTGAATAGTTTGCGCGAGGGACTCTTCCAAAGTGGTAAAAAGTGTGTGAAGTGTCTATCTTCTAAAATAAGGGAATGACAAAAAAAAAAGTGTATGATGTACATTACCATGTAAACTATCAACAAAAACTGGTTTGAATGAGATCTAGTGAGTTGTTTTATTTTAATACGTCATAAATTGACTATTGTTAAAACACTGATTTAAGTAACAACGAACTACAAGATTTTTTATATTATGTGACTTGTTGCTACGGAAGCCTTCATGGGCGAGTCCGACTCGCACTTAACCACTTTTATTTGTAATTATTTACAGACTGGATATGAAGTCGATATTTTGTTATGTGATGCACTTGCTTAACATCATTTAATACAGCGAATGGACAAGAAGCTAATCTGCATATTATAAAAATTACAGGCGGACATGTCACGGTAATTAGAGAACAGGGGGTCTTTGTACAGATATTTTAAAATATTTTAGCCACTACTTAAAACATAAGCCAATAATGTTTATAGCTAGATAAGGATGCTAACTAACGTATAAAAAATACACTATTGAATATTTGATACTCGTAATATGACAGATTATGCAGGCCGGATACGAAAAAAAACTGCTAATCGGAGAATGACTGCAAATTGCTAACAAAGGATTCATACAGACCAAGTTTAACCGTTTAAGTTTAAGGTACATTTTAAGCAGTCTTTAAATCTGTAGGTACTTTTGTCTAACGAAGCAAAGCAAACCAGTGACAAAAAAAATCACTAGAAAATGTAATCTAAATTATGCTGCACCTTGCCGTGTAAACCGCGGCTTATTCATAACTAATTTTAACGGGATAAAAACTAACCCATGTGTTAATCCAGGTACATAGGTACTACGTATTTCACTTCATTCAAATCTGTTCAAACCATCCTTTTATGTATGTATTTAATTACCTTATCGCAAATGGCGTTTTATTCCTGCAACCTTGGAAGACGACATATTACTATGGCTAAATAAATAGATATATGTATAAGGACTTGTCATCAAGCAAACTCAAAGCGACAAAATTGTCCCTAAGTATTATTTTAGGAGAC
Source organism: Ectropis grisescens (assembly GCA_017562165.1). Lineage (NCBI taxonomy): Eukaryota > Metazoa > Arthropoda > Insecta > Lepidoptera > Geometridae > Ectropis > Ectropis grisescens. The sequence goes on along the minus strand of CM029767.1, from coordinate 10,914,271 downwards.
AGAGCTAAATTTTTTTATGTAACAATTCTTTAGTTTTAACACAGGTTTTCGTTGATTCCGGTTGGCAGCGTTCGAAGACTGATAAATCGTAACTTGTAGTTATTGATACTCAGACAGACACGTAGCTGGGCCCTTTCGCATTGTGTTTTTGTTATCATAATTCATAGACGGAAAGGAAAGTTGTTTTGATGTAATATTTACGTAACTTACATACAATATCATACACAAAAGGCAGTTCGTGACTAGCTAAATCCAGATTAACAATAGAAAAACTGTCCCCTGAATTGTGTTGCCCAATACGTGGTTCCTGTTTGATACAATCACCTTTCCCTTTTATGAGTCTATCTTGAAATTGGAGAACTTGGGTAAGTAGCTGTTTTTTAGTTATCAAGTATCATTCGTCATTATAAGTATTTTACTATCAAAACTTTTGTCAAGCAATTATGATTTAGTAAATTAGCTATATATTATAACTAGTAAGCATAGTAAGAGACTAGTCCGACACGACCGAGGGCCATCAAGCATAAGTGGAATACCAGTGGGCCAATATATCGATGTCATCAAAAACATCCGTGATAGTACGATTCTGTGATGGATGATTTTTTTTTAAATAAATGGCTACGAGACGATCCGGACATGTGCCTGATGGTAAGCAACATGCCTGACACATAACAGCACAGTGACACGCAGCTATTCGAACATGAAGAGTCCAAATCATTACCTAGCACTGCACTGCGCTCGTCACCCAGAGATCTAAGATCTTATATCTCTAAGCCCTGTAATTTCTCTGGAAACATTGCCCTTTAAACCGGAACACAGTAATGGTTGCACATTACTGCTTGGCGGTAGAATAACTGGCAAAGGTGTGGTACTTCCCCAGGCCGACTCTAAATTGACACTAGAACAGAACAAAGTAGATCTGTAAAAAAATGGAGCAGGCATTGGACTGAAATCAGGTAACACTGATCTCGGTGGTAATGGTGAGTATAAGAGAATGCATATCATATTTATAATTACCATCGTCCCGTCCGTACATAGTTTATTCAGTCCAGCACAAGGTTAATCCACTTAAATACCACAGTAAAGCACTTGTCCAGATCTGTGAGAGAACTATAACATGTTAAAAAAACTAAGCTCATATCTGTCGCATAACCGATAATAACCGTTGGGGTATGTGTTCTGTACTTCTGTAGTTAAGACCGTGAATTCGGCATTTGTAGAGTAGGGCGTTTTTAAATAAAGTAATGAGATACGTAAGATGTTGGCAGTTGAAATCGAAAACGGAGGATCAGGCTAAGTGCCATATCATAGGAGGCCCAGTAGTGGACTTGATGTAGAAAGACGATGAGAGTTCCAAGAATACTTGACTCAGTTTTTGTGTAGCTAACGCCGGCATAATGCATCGAAGTTTACTCGTAGCTTTCTCCAAAACATTATAGTCTTATTTAGTTAGGGGAAAGTGTAGAGCAGTCAAGATAAATGAACTGTTTCAATTTGATGTGAGCGGCCATCAATATATGCGGGCGCACTCTAGAGCCGACGAGGGTCATTGCTTGCTATATTTTTTGAAACAATGTTTTAACAAATGCTGGAATAACTTTAATATTATTAAAGTTAAAAGATTTTCTGGAGTAAATTACTTTCATATGCTTTTAGAATTAAAAGTATATTAGGATATTTTTTCCTATTTTAGTATGTGTATGTAGTCAGTGTATGTTGTGCAAAACATTAACAGCGTTGGCATCCACTTATAGGTTTTATATGTGCTTTTATAGAACTCACTTTGGAAACATTTTAAACATTACTTAATCGTAATCTAAGTAATTTAATGATTCACCATGTTTGAAAGGCATTATTCCCTTTCAGACTCCAGACGTGTAAGGGGTGGACTGTAGCTGTACTAGTTTCTATATTGGTCAAACGAAATTGGACACAGAGATCTGGGATTGCTGAGATACAGGATCGAACTCCACAACCTCCCATTCGAACGTTCGGTACGTTCGGAGGGAGGTACCAACCGACCGTCATTATTAAAAAAGGATACTCGTAGTTCGTGTAGTTCATTTACATATAATTACTAACTGACCCGATAACCTGCATTCCACCTAATAGACAATCATCATCAGCCTGTATCCGTCCACTGCTGGGCATAGCCCTCTCCCATAATAAATCAATCTCTCATTAGATGCAATAAAAAGCAGATTTAAGGTTTTAGACGGGTAGACTGATGCTTTAACTTATACATTTTTATTGGTGAATACCATGTTTTAAGGCTTATTATCCTATTCCGAAAAAGGACATATACTAAAACACAAAAATCACAATGATTTATGTAACTAAATAAAAAATATCTACAGATTTTTTTATTGACGAATAATTAATTAATGCTTATTTATTATTATCCTGGACGAAAACAAATACCAATACTAAAAAATTATAACTAATACGACATTCTTTTAAATACTATATATAATTGTAAACCTACAAACATCGATATACTTAATTAAAGAAACGAAGATGAGGTATGCTATAATCTAAAGACAACATAACGTGGCGAAAATTTGTTTGAAAAATTTCAAAATTGAATTGTCAGCGAACGTACACAACTCCTTGTTGCGACTGAGACTAAATCAGGAGACGTCACCTGATTTTGCATCGCCATAATAGAAGCACGTTTTCCGCTTCTGCCGTTTTTAAGAGTTCGATGCCTACAAAAGTTAAAAAATACTTATATTTTAACCCTTATATCTTCCCTGGACTTCCACAAATAATTCAAAACCAAAATCAGTCCAGCTGTTTTCTGGTTTTAGACTATCAAACAGCAATTAATTTTTATATAAAAGATTGAATAAATTATTTTAGGAGGATTTATGGCATTAAAACAATCTATTTAGGGAGATAATAATGATTACATGTGTGTATTTCCTTAATATTATAAAGCTGAAGAGGGTTTTTGTTTGAACACTCAGGAACTAATAGACCGTATTCAAAAATTCTTTCACCGTTGGATATGTACCTCATCCCTGAGTGCTACAGGTTATATATAATATAGTATGTACCTCTGGCGAAGCCAGGGTGGATCGCTAGTTTAAAATAAAATGCCAGTATGTTTAATTTGTCGCCAACAACATGAATAATAGTGGTCGTAGTGCACTTATACCTCGGTCTTTTAACACTAGCGATAGTGTGTTAGGTTGTCAGGCAAATGCGAAGTAGGTATATGGTTACAACAACCAGTCTTAGTAACACATCAGCGGCAGAAATAAAGATTTTTAACAAGACCAGTTTCAAAAGTAAGTGCATTATGTGGCCAGTTACCGCTGTGGTCGAAACATTTACTCAAACCTTCGGTAAATGATAAAATAAAAAACTTTTACCAAAATATAACTGCGGTAAACAATTGTGACGCGTAGTGGTAGAACCCTTTGCAGAGCCCGCCTGGGGAAGTAGCAAACTTTTGCCAGTTGTCCATTTTAGAAACATCACTGAGTTCCGGTTTGAAGGCCAATGTTTCCAGCAAAATTACAAAGCATACAGATTAAACATTGTATATCTCTGGGCGACAAGCGCAGCGCTGTGCTAGGTAATGATTTGGACTCTTCTTGTTCCAATAGCTGCATGTCACTGTACTGTTATACAGACACAAATAAGCAATCTTTTGATTTCGTCACAGTAGCGAGAATTTATATCTATACTAATATTACAAAACTAAAGATTACTTAGCTTCGCTACAAACGCTTGTTTGTTTGAACGCGCTAATCTCAACAACCACTGGACCATTAAAAATTTTTTTCACCATTGGATACGTACCTACATGGTCTCGGAGTGCTATCTGTGCCACGGGCGAAGCCGGGGCGGACCGCTAGTCTAGTTACATACCTTTTCTCATTTGAATTCGAATCTGACTGGGATTGGTGTTTCAGGTGATAATTTGTACTTTGTAATTGTCCTGTTCGACACAGCTCCAAATCCAAGAATTTACTCTCGATCCCACTTTCACAGCACTAATTTAGAAGTAAATGAGGATGAGACATTTCCAAATTACACTAAGAAGGTATATTAATCACAAAACATAAAATTAGGCGACCAAAGTTCGTTCACAAAATAAACACAAACACACGACTCCGTCTTTTATATTTTATGCACTTTTATGCATATTCTACACTTAACTGCAGATATTTCACAATTTGTAAACAGAAACCGAAATATTCAAACGATATCACATCACAATTATAATGTCTGTCTGCTTCGACTATCATCAGATGAATGAATAAAACTCAGAGTCAATGACGTCAGTTTTTTGCCATGATAAATTGGTATATTGTACCTCCTTATTAAAATACGCGTTGCGTCATGCTATACGTCGTTGTTACGTTGACTTCCATACGAAATGATAAACGCTAGGTCTTGAACTTGGATAGACGGACCTATGGACTGGTAAGGTCATTTTGTCGCCAATATAAGGTCAATTTTAGGACCTTATAGTTTTAACCCTCATTAATGATAAGTACTGACAGCGTTTTTTTCGTGACTTAAGCTAACAAATAGATAGATAGATTAACTCTTTATTGCACTTAATAACAACAAAAATACATAAAAAAAACTATTGACAAAAATACATTAAAAAAAATTATAAATTATCCTAGTCATAAACGATATGCATTTAAAGAAAACTTATAACGAAAAATATTGAGATATGAACTACACACAGTAGTTCATATATTCACATATAATGACGTCAAAATAATTCAAAGATGCAAAATTGAGCCACTGCGCTGACAGGTTTTTCATATATTATAAAAAGGTATGTTTGGCCTCTGATTTAGTTATCTATTAGTTTAGAAGACATATACATGGATGTATGTATGTAGGTATTTAACGTCATGTTGTTGGATGTCTTTAAAAATGATATTGATTGTTACAGATTGCGATCACAAAAATAATAATAAATCATTTAGTTAATTATTAATTAACCTTACGTTGGATTATTTCGTTGATATTATCAGAATAATAACAAAGATTTCGGATTTCCACTACTATTTACATATATGTCATGAATGTTTTTTCCTCAACCACATAAAGTAACGTAATGAATCATCCTGAAATTTGGAACGTACATATTATATCATTAATACTAATAGTCCTTTTTAAACTCCAGACGGACGAAATCGTTTAAAATCTAGCACCTACTTTAGTTCATAATTACTGTTAATCATGGTCGTGGGACTAGATTCCCACCTAGTGTTGTGTGAAATGTCCACCAATATTAATATTATATTATACAAAAATATCCATTATTATACAACTATACTAGCGTTCCGACCTGGCCGTCTCACATAATACTCGTACCTAGGTCTTTCTAGTGGTAGGACGCTTTGCAGAGTCCGTCTGTTATCACACCTTTGCCAGTTATTTTACCGCCAAGCAGTATAATGTGTAAACATTATTGTGTTCCGGCTTAAAGGGCAATGTTTCCAGTGGAATTACAGGGCATAGAGATAAAAGATCTTATATCTCTGGGTAACGAGCACAGTGCAGTGCTAGGTATGATGATTTCGACTCTTTATGTTCTAATAACTCCAACGAAAGGATTTGACTCTACTTTTGCAGTGAGAACAAACAAAACTGTGGAATGTTTTTCTGAGTGTTTATTCCTTATTGGTTTGATCTGACTGTCATCAAATCAAGAGTGAATTGGTTTCTCCTTGGTAAGTCGTTTGACGTCAAGCGAGACAGGGTTCAAGTGCAAATGTATTTTATCAATAAAAATATAATTATTATCATCTATTATTATTTATTGTATTGCTAATCTATATATTTTATGTTAATTTTGAATTTGATCAATGGATGTAAAAATCTGGAAAATGAACTATTTCATTTCATTAAAACTAGCATTTGCCTGAGACTTCGCCCTCGTAAAACTTAGAAAGCTGTTACTCCTTATGGAACTCTACATTTATTAGGGATGAAAAGTAGGAGTTATTCGAGACTAAACTATTTGATTCCACAATTTCAAATTGATCGGTGCAGTTGTTACGACGTGATTGAGAAACAAACAACAAATCTTTTACAAATCTTAATATATATTATATCTGTGTTCCGGTTTGAAGGGCAAGGTTTCAGAGAAATTACAGGGCTTAGAGATATAACATCTTAGATGTCTGGGTGATGAGGGCAGTGCAGTGCTAGGTAATGATTTGGACGCTTCATGTTCCAATAGCTGCGTGTCACTGTGCTGTTATGTGGCAGGCATGTTGCTTACCATCAGGCACATGTCCTGCTCGTCTCGTCACTTCTTATTTAAAAAAATATATAAAAATTACGCGTCAGGTTGTTTGTCAGGACTCCTAAACTACTAAACCAATTTTAATCAAATCTGCACTCCGTGTGCATTTTGATCCAACTTGAAAGATAAGATAGTTTTTATTTAAATTAATAGGCTTTACATATTACAATATCCGAGCGAAGCCGGAACGGGCCGCTGGTATAATATAAGTAGGAAGTAGCATGAATAAAATTAGCCATTGTACCTGTAGTCGCCGCCAGTCATCTTGTTTGTAATGTACTATTTCGATGAGTGTTTTAACGCAGAAATACTTGTTCATATCGTGAGTCAGGTCGGTGTTTAATCACTGTTTGCAGATCGGCCAGTTTTATCAACGAGTCAACATACGAAATGTAATCTGGAGTTTCGTTCAACACTGTGAGCGCATGGTATTTCGATCGGGCCGTTTCACTTGTGCCATAGAATTCATAGTACGTATTAGCTTGTTGCTATAAATAACATGGCATATTTATGTACCTAATCAAGTGACGGGGCGAGCAAAATATGCGCCTGATGGAAGTGATACGCCTGCCCATTGCAGTATAGTACCCAGTAATAGTATACTATCAATGGGTATGCAGTACCACGAAGTTTATAAAGAGTTTAAATTACTGCCTAGCTCTGCACTCATCACTCAGATATATAAGATGGTTTACACCTTTACATGTAATAGTCTGGAAACAATACCTTTCAAACCGGAACGCAGTAATGTGCATTACTGTGTTCCGCAGCAGCAATGTTTTGTTTGCACATTACTGCTTGGCGGCATTACTGACAAAAGTATGGTACTTCCCTAGA